>JAHDVE020001597.1:0-70430 GCA_022606495.2 Halesus radiatus | reverse complement strand
TAAGTAACAAAAAACACAAAACAAAATGAAGAGGTTTTTTGTATTTTTAAAGACGAGAGACAGTTATAAATATTTGTATATACTCGTATATATTTCTTATTCTAATAAAATATTGGCGAACAATAGGGCATTTTCACAAACTGTGGAAGATTTAAATTTTCGGATTGTTCTCATCGCATCAAAAATGTGTCATTTTAATATTTATATTAATAATTATTGATTTTAAAACCGCACATTCCGAAACGGTTCGAACTGGCTACAATGTCATAATAATGATATAGAAAACGCTACTGACTGGTAAGACGGCTGTCACCGACGTTGATCGGCGTGACATCAACGACGCCATTTTCACGAACATAAACGAACATGTCGTTTTGGCGGCATATAAAAATGTTGTTATAGAAAATTTATTCGAAAACATCAAAATAAACTTAAAATGCCATCGTTATACTAATGTTCTTCTTAATTTGTATAGACAACGAAACGGGTAACCGGAAATTCTACATACTAGTTCGCAAGACCCTTGTCTGGATTATGGATCTTCAATAAGGAACTACAGTCCAATAATTTTTTTTATCAATAATGACGTTCAAACCTAAATACCACTATATTTCGTTTTTTTTTCTAAAGTTAGTTTTCATAGTAAAAATAATTTTCAATGATTCAATTTTCCACCAAAGTCCACCAAAACGCTCCAAATCTATGGGCGATCGGTTTTGAGGTTAGAATGTCAAATGTCAAAACAACTTTATTGTATATAATTTTATATTCTATTCATAGTAAACCATAACTAAACATACGTAATAAAAATGTCTACCTTTTTAGAAACTTTTACTGAAAAAATAATAATAGTATTGAGCACTAATATTATCTAAATTATAATTGGTTTGCTCGTTTGCTCAAACACAATGCGCACGTGACGTCCGATAGTTCCTAAGCAATGGTACCAACATAACGTGTTTTGATGTGATGACTTTCTTTTGACTTTTAAATAACGATTTACAAATTCTACGTGTAATTATATATAATAAAAGTTATGTATTCGGAATCGGCGTTTGCTGATTTATATGAATGTGTATTTTTAAAGCCATTATATTTTTCACTGGTATTCCTTATTGCCGCCTTGAATTAGTTGCTATCAGCGTGGAAAGCCCCCTCCTGTAACGCTGTCAAACAGAGACCGGGCAATGGCGATATTGTCGGGAGCTACCGAAACGTTCTCTCGTGCGTAGGGATGGTGTTGTCATTTGCAATGTCGAATGACATAGACAAGGGTGAGGTAGGTACTTAAATCGCTACAATGTAAAGTAATTTGTTCCGAAAACCCATAGAAAGCGCAATTATTTATTCTCCTTTATCCATACGCTGCTAATGTACACGGTAAAATTGGCTGCAAAACTGTACACTCAACCATTTTTTTTTTCACTTATACCTTTATGATTTTTTTAACTTATACCCATTCAAATTAAATATAACCTACCTGCTAATTTTATGAAGTTAGTCATGTTATATTCGAATTAAATAATCAACGACGGTGGATCATTGACTTTAATGGACACGTGTGTAACTTCCGTTTTCGTTGCTTTGACTCGTTCCAATTGGGCGGATGGCTGATACTGTCTTATTTCGGTACCTGCGGAAAAAAATATTCCACAGTTATGACCTATGATTCATAACAACCGCCTGTTCACTAGCTCGGATTTGCTCCAGATTATTTAATGTGTAGCTAATGGGTAGTATAATCTAAACCTAAAAAACAGGTAGTTAGTCTCGAGGCGATTTCATCCGGCCTTCATCGGCCTCGAAAGGTTATCTAAGAACTTGGCCCAATTGCCTTCAACCAATAAATACTTTGCCAGAGATTTTTTTTCTAAATAATTGCCTAGTTCAAATATGTAACCGTTATACATATAGAAGAGTGGTTATTTATTTCTGTTTTATACTTCAAATGAAAACAATTAGTCACCGCTCAGAAAAAAATGCGTTGGCTTTTTTATTCCTAAGATTAAGAAGAGTAAAATTTCTTCTGGCGCTCTTTCCTGTCTGAAGTTGGCTATGACCAGAGCAATTTTCATCCTGCATGGTGCAGTTCAGCTCAGAAGTACTGCAGTTGCAGATGAGAGTGGGGAGCGATCACCTAAAGGAATAATAGTTTGATAAGAAACCCAATTTAATTAAGAATTTTGAAACCATATCCAATAAAGCTTTTAAAATGTATCAAGTGACTTCAATAATATCAACACTATAAAAACATTGTATATTTCACTAGTGAGGAGTCATATCGAATACAATTCCACAGTTTGGCCTCCGAATTATGATGTTCATTCACACACTATTCAAAGAATCCAACGTAAATTCTTAAAATACGTAAATTTTAGAATGACTATTCCCAGAGAATGCATAGACTACGATTATCTACTTTATTAATTAAATTTGGTTAAATTATCTGAACGCAGAATTATTTGCGATTTTACATGTTTATTTAAGATTGTTAACTCAATGTTTTATACCCCTGAACTGACAAATTTGTTTGCTTTTCATGTACCTGGTAGGACAAGATAGTACCTATCATTTTATTGTGACAAATCAGCGTCGCAATATTATTCCCCTATGCTACGGATTCAACATCTGGGAACAAATACTTGGATGTTGTTGACATATTTGGCACATCAATATTACAGTATAAGCATGCATTAGTACGGTTTTTTTCATAGAGTAGAGTTAGCTTATTTGAAACTATTTAACTCTGGATAAAAGCGTCAAATTGTCTTGTTTCTTTTCATATTATTTATTATAATGCATATATATGTACCTTTTCAATATTATTTGTAAATTTTAATGTAAAAGCCTGTAATGGGCGTAAATTAATAAATAAATAAAAATATGTAATGAAAAAAAAAATGACGAACAAATCGTAAAAATAAAACTTTTTCATTACAAATCAAATTTTAGTACCGTCCATTTGAGATAAAACATTAAATAATAAACAAAAATTATTGAAAAACAATTTACTTCCAATTCGGCATTACCCGAAGCACACGGGGTAATGGCGATCATCAACGTTTTCTGCAAAAAGCACAACAACAGCAAATAAATAAATCCATTTTGTGTCTGAAAGTAGTTCACAATGTACACGTGTTACTTAATATTTAATATGAATACTTTGCAATCGGTTTCGACACAAGCGTTCTTAAAACTAACTTGAATTATACGAGTACAGAGGTAATTAGATATTGTTAGGTGTGGGTAAAAATGTCTACAAATTGTTACACAGTTAAAGCTGAATAAATGCAACAATGACGGCTTCCATGGTCGAGAGGTAAGGCTCTCGACTACGAATCCGAAGGTCGCGGGTTCAAATCCCGACGTACGCAAGTAAATTTTATTTAATTAATTTGCGCTCTTTCAAAACTAATCAATTTAAAAAAAAGGGTATATTTGCGCACGTTCCAGAGTGGAAGATACTCTCAGTATCGCCCTGGTGGAAGACCACCATTCAGAATTGAAACGTTGTTTGAAATAGCTTTTAGCCGTGTTTGGTGACCAGATCTGAATAGTCAGGTATTTCCCCACCTTCCACTTCCCTTTCTTCTTCCCTTCCCAATACCTTCAGTTTCACAACATTCCCCAATTGGGGACGCCATATTCTCACTTGCTCCAGACGGTTGGGAGCAGTTGGGACTCTTGTGCGGTATTCATATAAAAAAACCACACTAACTTTGATTTCCTTTCACACTGCATGAATATAAAAACAAACAGACGATTATTGCATACATCCCCAACGATTATTAAGATACCTTTCCAGAGTATAAGTATTACTGAATGTGATGTATGTTTTGAATATTCGCCTCTGTAACTAATTATTTAGAATGGTACTGACACTGTGTTATTCCTGCATTTGTTCATGAGATAAATGAAATATTTAGTTGCTGTATTTCACGAAGGCTATCTATTTTATCTATGTACCTACTGTGATGTGTTTTGCACCTGTGTAACTATTGTAATTAACAAAACATGTAAAAGACCGTATAGGGCGTACGTAATATAAAAAGTAAATAAATATGTAGGTAGGTCACAGTTACGTTCATAAAGTGTAACAGCACTATGCTATAATAAGAATAGAAATACCACCCGTATTTATTCATATGTTTTTAATTAAAATTAAAATATATAACGATCCTTACCTTCAAAAAATCGTAATTCACCTTTTCTTTTGAACAAACCTCGTATATCGATCCGTACATGCTTTCCAAGATACAGATAAAAATCACTGCACAGGGTCATTAAAATTTGTGTAAATTCTCAATCAACATAACGAGGAGCAAACATTTCCATATTCGGGTAAGGCCTCAAGACTTTGTGTAATTAAAAACATTCATATTATAATGTTATTTTTCAAAATAACCTTGTATATTTAACGTAATATCTGCGATGACCCTATCACAGGTCATATATCTGTTATTTATTGCCGCCCAGGAATAGAAATACCACCCGTATTTATTCATATATTTTCAATTAAAATTAAAATATATAACGATCCTTACCTTCAAAGACGTGCAAAAATTTCCCTCTACGAATAGCGCTCAATGCTCAAGAGCGAAGCGGCTTTTTGCATTGCCCGATTGGTATGGGTATGGAGGTATCGGAACCTTTTAGAACTCGATCGTTCGGATTTACCCGCAGTTCGCCATTACCCCGCTGTCCCCTACCGCTAAAATGCATATTTTTTGAAACAGCCTATAGTGCTCCACATATTTTATTTTATTTATTAATGCATTTTTTGATACGTACATTTTCACAAACGAAGTACAATGATTATAATTTTTTTTTTTTAACATTAAATTATAAATTCATCTGAACAACCTAACACATTGTGTAATGTATATAAAACAAAAAATCCCACATAGGCAAGGCCAGTGCGTGGGTATACCTGGTATCAGTTAGTTGCATTATATTAGTTTATTTGTATTAATACATGGGTGTTGAAGGTAAGTTAAATAAAAGATTACATAAGAAAACAAATCGAAAAACAAAGAAAGAAAAGTAGGGAAAATATACAGTTATAGCAGGAAAAGGTTGATATCTTTGGTTTTAATCCAGTTTTTTTATTTCGTTTTTGTATGTGTTTAAAGATGATGTGTGTGGACACTTACATAAAAAAAGCATGTCTGCGCAAGCCTAGTTTTACACAAAGGTACTTCAAGTACGTTATTTATCCTTTGGCTAGAGCGATTTTCGTTTTTTGGGAATAGTTTTTGTCTTGAAAATACATATTTTAGGCACTGTAGACAATAAATTTTTCTTATATCTAATAGTTCAGCCTCATGGAATAGTTGCATGGATGGGAAGGTACTTTCTTTATGTAACATTATTTTTAGTTTTAATTTTTGAGATGTTTCAAGTGGTTTATGGTAAGTATTATAAATTCCCCCCCATCCGATTATTCCATAAGATACTGATGATTGCACTAGTGCATGGTATACCATTTTCATTATTTTGATGTCAACTATGTTATTCAAACGTTTAAAATATAGATAAAAATAAAAAATAAAAGTTAAAAAAAAAAAAAAGTTAAATACCTTAATTTACAAAAATACTAATTTAATTTACTTAATTTACCTTTACAAAAGTTAAATACCTTAATTTACTTACAAGCTTTTCTACATGATATGTCCATTTGAGTTGACTATCTATTATAATTCCTAAATATTTAACTGTATTCCCTGAACTCATTTCTGTACAATTATGGCACGTAACAGGGTTGCAAACATTGTTGTGGAACCTTATATTTAGGTTGGTTAAAGGTGCCGTCCTTTTAGTATTATAGAAAGGAATGTAAATAGTTTTTTCACAGTTCAGAGTTAAAAGGTTTTGGTTGAGCCATTCTTTGATAATGGAGGTGCATTTATTGGCATTGTCAGTGACTTCGTTCCAGGATTTACCATGTACTGTGATTGAAGTATCATCGGCAAATGAGAAAAGTTTTCCCGGTATTTTCATGTTACATAAATCATTAATGTAAATGAGGAACAATAACGGGCCGATAACTATTCCTTGAGGAACCCCATGCTTCACAGATTCTTGTTTACTAACATTATCACCAATTTTTGTACATTGTCGGCGATCAAGTAAATATTTTTTTAATAATGACAGACAGTTATTTTTAATTCCTATATTATTGAGTTTTCTAATCAATATATTATGATTAACGGTATCGAACGCCTTTTTTAAGTCTAAGAAAATAGTTAGACTTTTCATATTTGAGTCAAGATTAGTATATATATTTCTTGTTAGATTAAATAAGGCATCATCTGTACTAAGACTAGAACTAAAACCATATTGATTTGAGGACAAGAGTGCATTAGACTCTATAGGAACTCTAGGATTTGTATCTTTATTATTTTTCTAATATCTTTGCAAGTTGGGATATCAGTGATATTGGTCTGTAATTGTCTACTTTAGAAATTGATTCCTGTAAATAATATATTGCTGTCGTAAATTTCCGTTGGGTTCTATACTCTTAGTCGTGCAGTATTTCTCATAGTTTTTGTAAAGTTTGTATAGTTTGTTCCTGTGTTGGCTTGCGATTATTAGTCCACGCGTGATCCATGGCTTAATTTTTTTATGTTTTCTTTTAGGTATAGATGTTAATTCTATACTATTGTTGATATTATTATTTAATATCGTATAGAAGATATTTAATGATTGATTTGGGTCGTCATTGGAAGTAACTGAGTTCGAAGTTTCTTTTTTTTAAGAATTATTTAGTGTTTGGTAGTTGATTTTATTTCTCCCCACTTGTTGGTATTTAGCTTTCTGATGATCTTTTAAGGTACTGTGACCGTAGAAGGTTGGGAAATGATCAGTTGTATCTATTTTTAAGACAGCAGATCTGTATATAAAAAAATTATTGGATTTGAGTAGTATGTGATCTAGGCAAGAGTCAGTATGGCGACCATGTCTAGTGGGGCTATTTATATAAGATAGATATCCTTCGCTATATATAACATTTAGATATGCATTGGCAATTGGGTCTAGGATAGAATGTTCTATGTTAATGTTTATATCACCAACAATAAACGAGAAGTCTGATTGTTGACAATTATTTTCGGTTATAAAATATTTAAGTTCCATGATAAATGATTTAGGGTCTAAGGAAGGGGAGCGATATATGGCAATTATAGAGTATGTTTTAGTGTTCAACGTGAAGGATAAATGGATGGCATTTGAATACTTAAAATTAGGGATATTTACTATAACATTAGATATTTGGTGCTCGCTGTAAAAAATCGTTAGACCGTCGTGCGAAGTATGCTTAGATGGAAGAGAGACAGTTTTATAACCAGGGATGGAATACGGAATTAATTCCCGCATTTGCGTTTCAGTAAGTATAATCAGATTTGGAAGGAATCCTAGAGAATTGAGGAAAATGCATAACTCATCAAAATATAGACGGATACTTCGTATGTTTAGATTTATCATATTAAAGTCAGTGTTTCCCTCAATTATGTAATCATTAAGTTCTGTTATGTCGTCACATACCCGTGCTTCTATGACCGAATGTTCATTAGAAAAATCCATTTCTACAGAGAAATTATTAATTTTCTCCTTAAGCATCCTTGTCGAAGATCATATTTACTGGAGTGGTATCATTGGAGTCGTTTATCCGGATTACTGGGGAGTCTTCATCTTTTCTAAGTAATACGTGCCCGTCCTTCGCCTAAATGTATTTGTATCCGAGTGATTTCGTGGACTTAGCCAACCAGAGGAGCTGCTTGTTAATTGGTGTCAATTTTTCATTTATAAAAATTTTGTCTGTAGATTCTGAATAATTCATCATCTTGGGGCTGAAGATTCCTTTTTTCTTTTTTTGTTGAATGACTCTGTCCTTTGCTTCTTTCGAGTTCAGTTGGATACTTAATATTTGCTTAACTGGGTTGTTGTAGCACTTAACTATTGCATTGTTCGTTACAAGATCGCTGCATTCTAACGTCTTCATAAGTAGTTCAACGGGAGTTCGCAGGTCATCGTTTTTTTGCAGAGTAATTCCTTGAACTTCTATTGTAGTCTCTAGCGAATTCTGTTGGATTTGATTTACAGATAGTTTAAGAGTTTTGAGTTCTTTTTGAAGTTCTTCCATTTTGGCATTATTTTTTTTTTTTGATGTTCATTCATTTTCTTAATCTCGTTTTCAAAATAATCTATTTTATTTGAACAGAATTCCGCACTTTTAACTAGATCTTGTATTTCTCTTTTAATCTCCATAAATATCTTATTAACGTCATTTTTTAGGAAATTTTTTAGTTGCGGGTCTATTTTCTCCCCCATCGATTGCAATAATTGTTCTTTGAAAATGTCTCATTTTTGATCCATAATTTTTGACTTTGACAATTGTTACAGCAGCCCATTTAAAGTGAATTTATTAATTTAATGCGATGTTAGGGTAACATGTTTTCAGTCGTGTGGTTTTAGCAAACGACCCCCTACTAACTCTGAAACTAACGGCCGGTCTCCCCAACCCTACTGAGCAACTGTTGAGCTGAAATGTTACCGTAACACTGTTCAAATGCACAAATATGCTCTTCCCAACGAACTTCTCATATATCAAATTTACGATCAATTCAAGATATCGATATTTGTGGATTAAGTTCCGCTCAACAGAGGACTAGTTATAAAATGATTTAGCAGGGTGAAAATATGTCACCGAAATGTCAAATGTCATTATTATCTTACGCGATCCAAATATTGAATGACGATGATTTATTTCCGTTTTCGAACGTCAAAAACATGTTTTAGGTATGTTTTAAATAAAACAGAGGAGAACCTAACTTATTTTCCTTATTATAAGCTATGTTTTGTCTCGTTTTTCACGGAGGAGAAACGTCAAATGTCAGTAGTTCTTCTTTATTAAATGTCTACATTTTATTTCCAAGCTATTATATCGATCATACTTTCACAAGATACAGATAAAAATCACTGCACAGGGTCATCAAAATTTGTGTAAATTCTCAATCAACATTTCACGAGGAGCAAACATTTCCATATTCGGGTAAGGCCTCAAGGCTTTGTGTAATTAAAATCAGTCATATTATAATGTTCTTTTTCAAAATGACCTTGTATATTTAACGTAATATCTGCGATGACCCTATCACACGTCATATATTTGTTAATTTTTGCCGCCCAGGAATATGTGTGTTTTCCTTAGCGTTAATTTTATTTTATTACTAGCTGATGTGTACTAATTATGATGTGTCTTGCTCGGAATTATATACAGGGTGGCGTAAAACTACCGTTATGGTTTGAATGTTTAATAACTTTTTAAATTTATTTATATTTTTATTTTTTTATTTCAGAATTTTGTGAAGAAAACTTGGGGAATTTGAAAGTGAACATTACACAACAGAACAGCGATCAACAATTGTTGAATTTTATTTTGAAAATCAACGGTCAATTGTTTTGACGCAGCGTGCTTATCGTCGTTTTTTTAATGTGCGTACTGGACCTTCAGCACCAACAATAAACCGCCTGGTTGCAAATTTTCGACAACATGGTACAATCATGTACATTCCATGTACCGGAAGACCACGTACGGTCCACACGGAAGAAAATATCCAACGTCTTGTAGATAGTGTGCAGGACAGGCCAGAAACATCAACAAGAAGACGTTCGGCACAACTGGGGCTATCGCGGAGGTCCGTTCGGAGGATTCAGAGGATATAAGGTTCAGCTTGTGCAAGAATTGAAGCCGATAGACTACCAACAACGGCTTGATTATGCCATTTAATTCCAAACCATAACGGTAGTTTTTCGCCACTCTGCATATATATAATATATATATATATACAGAGTGGCGCAAAACTATATATATATATATATTTTTTTTTTTTTTATTAAAGTTATGAATTCTTGCTTGTCGTTATTTGACAGCGAAGGTAATGCCTTGTGACAACTATTAGTATCTCTAAACAAAGAAACAAAGAAACATTCATTTGAAAAATTTATTTCATTCCAAACATTTTTTTTTTCAAAATGTATCTAAATAATAAAGGTCTTAAGTATGTACTTACTTGTGTTTTCCACTTTGAAAATATTATACCCAAACAAACCTTCTTCTTTTGAATATGTAATCTGTGGGTAACCTCAATACAACACATGGCAGGTTCAATGTTTTTCATACTTATTTTAAAACATTACAGCAACAGTTTTAGATATTGGATTTCATTCAAACTACTCTCTTTAACCTTCCCGGCACTAATAAGAACAAAATGTGTTATTTTAAATGAAATCGGTGGAGTAATTTTTGTGAAAATTCATTAATAAGAATTACTTTACTTTTATACCACTGTTTTTAATGTATAAAAATCAACATGTTTCGAAAGCGAAGCTTTCCTCATCAGGATACACAATATTCTATAAATAAAGGCAAATGATAAACATAGAAAATAATAATCAAAGAACAGACAAATTACAAACATAAGCAAAAAATAACAATAAGTGATGAAAGTAGACAAGTAATGTAAAAAAATATTTTTTAAATATATATATTTGAAAATACTCATTTTTTTGTTGTTTTTATTAATATACATAAATCTAGAAAATAACAAGGCATAAAGAATAAAATAATAAGAATTATCATTATTAAAATGTATTAATAATATTTTAAATATATTGATTAGTGTGAAAATAAATTTAAGAGAAAGCTATTATTTTAAATATACGATTTTTTACCATATTTAATTGACTATTTCTAATTTCTAATAATTCAAATTATCTAATAAGTAAACAATTAATACTTAATTAATTAATACTAAGTGATAAGGTATAGGTTAGATAAATTATGTTGTAAAGCGGCCTTGAGGTGATTTTCTCACGAAAACGGCGCTATGGAAATAATCCATTTATTATTATTATTTTATATTTTTTGTATGAAAATACCCCACAAGAGTCCCAACCGTCTGGAGCCAGTGAGCCTATGGCATCCCCAAGTGGGGAATGTTGTGAGGCTGGAGGTATTGCGGAGGGGAAGGAGAAGGGGAAGAGGAAGGTGGGGAAATACCTGGCTGTTCAGATCTGGTCACCAAACACGGCTAAAAGCCATTTCAAGTAACGTTTCAATTCTGAATGGTGGTATTTCACCAGGGCGATACTGAGAGTATCTTCCACTCTGGAACGTGCACAAATATACTATACATATATTATTTTTAAATGAATTAATAGTGAAACAGCACAAATTAATTAAATAAAATTTACTTGCGCGCGCCGGGATTTGAATCCGCGACCTTCGGATTCGTAGTCGAGAGCCTTACTCCTCATGCCTGACCACGGAGGCCGTCGAGGGGTTAGGCATTATTATTATTATTTATTTACCTTCTTCAGCCCCCACGTTCCCCAAACTCAAATGCCAAAGTTCCACTTGCTCAAGGTAGCTGGAACATTCGTGCGGTATCACGTTTAAAAACTTTAGATCTAATTTAATTATCTTCAATAACCTTGCTGCAGCTAAGAGCCTCATTTTTATGCGCCGCAGGCGAACATATATATTCTTGTAGAAATGCAAAGTATCAAACAAATAGACGGCTTTTTCACGCAATTTTTCATTTGCATAACGGAAAACGTCAATGAAAATAACTAAAAGCCGTAGTTTACCTTTCATTCTATTTTGGGATTATAATCATCAATTCCAGTGGCGTGCATTACTCTACTACCAAAGGTAGGCTGTGTGTTGTTTTTCAAGTTCGGGTTTAAATTGGGAATTGAAAATGGCCAGCGTATTATCGTCTTCTCTTGATGGTTGTGGCCAGCTGAATAAATGAACTTACAGGTTCCTTACCAAACTCACGGAGAAAATATGATTTTGAACAGAAATTTGTTGCATGTTAAATTTTATCTATAATTTCTCCTTATGGGTAGCCATTTTCATTTATACTGTTCAACTGGATAAACGAGATTATTAGTTTTTACATATTTCTTAGAAATTTGTGTAATTTTTTATATTTTTCTGTTTTTGTTTAATTTCTCTTCATGGTGCGTTGTTTTTCCTAGGGGAGGCACAACTTTTCAGCCTTTATGAACAGCACGCCACTAATCAATTCAAATTGACAGAATGACACCATCAAGAAAATTACCAACAACATTGGCTCAAATTAATATGTATTCTCCTTGAACTTTAGCTTTTTTGCTAACTTATTACTAGAAAAAAAAAGTATAAAACGATAAGCTGTTTTTATTACAAAAACGAGTTACGTGACATCATACTTAAAAACGATAAGAAAACACTTCATAGTAAAATAATATTTTACAACCAAAAACGATACTTGACGTTTCTTACATGTGCACTCGTAAAAATAACACATGAGCACGTTAAATAACGTGAAATTGAATGTTAAAAACAAGCTACTATAGATTAATAGTTCCTAAATATTATATAAATAAGTACGTTGGAATTAAATTCAATTAAAACCAAATTTTTAATGATTACATATATATTGGCTACTTCAAATACAAAAAGGCTCAGAATCATTCCAGAATCCATTGCTCTGACGATTCACCAAAAGTCCTTGGCTCGTCAAGAAAATCATAATTAAGACTCTGAAAACATATAATAGATTTAGCCGAAACATTTTACTCCAAATTGGAATCGAACTCGAATCCCTCCATCTCCAACCTCGGCCGCTGGACCCCCGGTACCGACCCCCTCCGTCTCTGCCCAAATTCCACCTTATACCCTCCATTACCTTAGTGAGCGGCCTTAAATATAAGATTGCAGTACCGCTAGCACATAAAACTAAGTTCTTTGAAATAAATTACATAAAAGCCCTACAATAGCAATAGCAGCCCGCTCACTGGGTAGAGAAGATTATCTCCACAGTTATGCACCTCTAACCACAGTTGACACAGGAAGAGGGAGAAATGTTCCCAGGCACTGTACACACCATTTTTACAATACGATATGTATAATTACATATAGAAAGAAAGGGTCTTAGATTAAGTGGAAAATAAATAATTTTTCCCTACTTTATTAATTGATGTTATATTGGAATCATTCGTTCGCTTGTTAATTTCAAATTGCAAGTATTGTGGCATAACCACAGTTTGAAAATTTCTTTTAGTGTTTTTACAGATATCGGACCGAGAATTCCAGACATGCAAATTTTTCTACTTTTTTATTATGTACCAGATATATTAAATTATTTTAATATTTATGTTGCTTGCTTTCATAATTTTTTAAATATTATTTGCCTCATAGGCGTTATAAATAAACTGCGATTGTTTTTATTGTTTGCTTTTCTTTTTCATACTCTATTTTGTCTAAGGGAATGTTAATGAGTCTGTGTACCAGTGAATGGTAAGCTAATAATTTATGCGACCAAGGATGAGTTGAGTTTGTATTAACCACAGTTTGAAAATGGCCTTGAACGCCGAAACAGCTGTCACAATAATAAAAACTAAAATACTCGCAGAGCTATAATAAAATTATAAAATTTGATTTACATTAAAGTTTAAAAAAATGTTAATTTAATTATAGTAGGTACATAAATGTAAGGAAATAATTGAATTTAAAATCAATTATCACTTAGTCATGTCACATCAATGAGAAAAATAATTAAATAGACGTTAATTGGTTCAACTGACGTGGGTTTCGCCAAAACTTGCTTGGACTAGTCGCTATTTCCAAAATGGTACATAATGATGAATTGCTGATAGTCTTTTAGATATGACAATTCCAACATTCTTGCGAAAATTAGCACCTGCTTGCAAACGCACCCATTATGAAACAGTGACTAACGACCGCGTCGTCAGGAAATTAACACCTATTTTCGTCAAAATGTCTTATTTTCTATCTACAGGTAAGTATATTGTGTCGAATTTTCACACGATCATTCCGCGAGTGCCCAGTTAGATTACCCAGCCCCGCTATAAGTAACTTATTTATTTATTTATTATATTATACATTAAGAATTAAATTTATATTATATATTATTATATGTAAAGAATTATGATATAAAGAACCCCAAAAGAGACAAAAAATATGTAGAAGTATTGGTTATTATCAGTGGCGTGCATTGCTCTAGTATCAGAGGTAGGCTGTGTGTAGTTTATCAAGTTCGGTATGAATTGTGCAATGAATATTTGAACATGGCGATTTTTTATATTTATTTTATAATGGCGAACTGAATAAATGAGCGTACAAGTTCCTTGTCAAATTCATGGAAAAAATTTTTTTTATCAGAAATATGTCGCATTCTAAATTTATTCAAATGGTTTGATTTTATTAGGGTGGGTACAGCACACTGCACGCCACTGATTTGCATATTATACCGAAAGGGACAAAACGTCAACTGGTGGTGAAGCTTAGTCTAAGCGAAACCGGTCTGTCGTAAATTTTTAAATAAATTCCACGGTTTTAAAGAGAGTTACTGTTTTATTCTATTTAATATCCACAAAATAATTGCTTTCTACCAAAAAAATTGATTAATTTTAAACTCGTATGAACCATGAACTACCGACATTTGTTTCTAATTGAAATAACAAAATTAGACAAAAAATCTTTTTTTTTCTTGATTTGGGGTTTCTGTCTTGGAAAGTCATCTCGGTCCTGTACCTGAAGATGAACATTGTGAATAAACTCGTGAAAATGTTTCAAACTGAATGACAAAGGCAGATTCCTCGGATTTTAATCAAAATATCAATACAGACAGTCTTGAGGGTTTAAAGCACTTCTTATGTAAAGATTTTACATCCATTTCTCAGATTTCCTCGCGCTGCTACCTACGTAAGTAAATAATTCCATCACTTGTATTGCAGGAGCAAACTAGCAATCAATACTGGATAATTTATTGTCATATTGAGATAAAAATATTGTATTAAAAAACATACAGCAGTATGAAGGACTCCATTCGTGTACGGTAACTTATAGAATCCCGTGCCGTAATCCATAAAAAAAACATGTATCATCGTTAGTTCGCAATCTCCGCAGTAGCAAAGTGCCTCAAGTCAGCCAGTCAGTAATTCCGAACAGCGCGTATTCACTTTCGCAATCCGTATTCTCTAATTCAAGGAATCAAGAAATGTGTTCTGTATTCAGTTTTGATGTTGTAGTCAATGCGTCTCTGGTCTATAGATATCGAGTCTGTCCGTACTGGGTTCACAGGGCAGAAGTTAGTCAAGTCACTGCGAGACACTAATCAGAAATTTCTAATTCATTCCTCAATGCCCTCGACGATTCCGTTTGTCGTTAGTCCCAGCGCAGCCAAGCCGTCAGTTACAGCTTTATTATTTCATTAAAACATTTATTTTTTTCAAAATGTATCTAAAAAATAAAGTTCTTAAGTAGGTACCTACTGGTGTTTTCTATTTTAAAAATACTCTACACAAACAAACCTTCGTCTTTTGAATATATAATCTGTGGCTAACCAGAGTGGTATATCTATGGGCTAACCTCAATATAATGTTTTTCATACTAATTTTAAAACGTTTTAACAACATTTTTACATGTTGGATTTTATTCAAATTTATTTCCAAAACTTTCCGACACTAATAAGAACAAACTGTGCTATTTTCAGCGAAATCGGTCATGCAGTTTTTGAGAAAATTGAGGACAGAAAAACAGACAAATAATTGATTGTGACTATTTTCATCCAGAAATATTCTTGGTAGTCCGCCTCTGTCTGGCTGCAAAGTTCAGATTGTCCAACCTCCAGGCTTCAGGGACATTCACCCTTAAGGGCAAGGTTTCATACGTCGTGAGGTCTGGCCTCGTAGGTACGCCTCAGTAACAATGACTTGATGCGTGACATATGAGACATCTCCAAATGGAAAATCATAAGTATTTTGCTAAATGCCATTACCCTGGACTTAACTCTGGGGACGGGTTGAAGGTTTTATATTTAAACAACAAAAAAATTATATCCCGATTTTGACCAATGGCGATTTTCTCTAATCTGTGCATTTTTTCATAAAAATATATAAGAAGATATAACAAACATATATCAAATTTGGTGCTGAAAAATCCACCCGTCCGTATAAGTAATACTGCCCGAGAATGAGTCCAAAATGTAAGTATGTGTGCGTTATCAATTTAGCATCTATGGTGGTTTCTGTTCTAAGAAATAGTTCATAGATTGTCATTCTCGTGGCGTTTCTCCGGAAAATCGTGCCGAACGTGCAATCCTTCGGAATCTATAAGGCGACCATGTGCGCAGCTATATGCAGATTTGTTCAAATTCAATTAAAAAAAGTTAATTACTCAAGATGATACTATTTTATATTAAAAAAAGCGAACAGTATTTTTTTTACATAGATTGTTATTTTCACATTTCTGTAACCTGTGTGATTGAACTCCCAATGAGATATGCTACGAAACGCCTAAATTGTCGGTATTGCAGATTTCTGTTATCACATTTACCGCTGAATGTTATCGGATCTATCAAAGTCAAAATCGGAAAATGTCGAGTGAATCAAGTGAAGACGAGTCTCTGGTATTCTATTTATTCCTTCGAACGAGACATCGAACGTAACATTCATTGTAGGTTATTTATTGCTGCCAGGGAACTGTCCGGAGATGATGCCAATTTCCGGAAAATATACCGAATGTCAAAAAAAACATTCCTGGTTCAGCACGGTACTCCATATATAAGAAGTCCTCCTATTGCACACCAAGCTTTCCCCTTTACTGCATATGTCGGTGATTTGTAATTATAAAGGCGTGCATATTTCTCTACCTCCATTATTAGCCGAAAATTCATATCCTGCTCCATATTTGAACTCAAAGGAGAATGGCGCGGAAACGATCGAAACGCAGCGCATAGATTTACTTTCCCCGCTTCCCCCTTCCGAGTAGTGAACTAGCGCCCATTGAAATGTATGGTAGCGCTCTGTCGGTATCACGCATGAGGTTTATGTCGATTCCCTACCGGACCGTCAGAGAGTGGCCTAACAGTACTAACAGACATTTTTCCAGTGAACCGCTTTGTTCTTCCTGAAAAATCCCTAATTACCCATTCTCCTTTGGTCGCCTCCCACTCCAACCCATATTCTACCTATTTGAAAAACTAATCCATAAATTCATTGCACCTCAAATAGACGCATATATTATCCCCGAACAGCATGGTTTCAGAAAAGGAAGATCTACGGAAACCAATCTGATGGTTTTCACTGACTATGTTGCTAGGTCTCCAGATAGTGGATACCAAGTAGACTGTTCGTATAATGATTTCTCCAAAGCCTTTGATACCGTGAATCACGATATCTTACTAACAAAACTTGCCCAAATGGGTTTCTCCCTACGTATGCTAAAGTTTTTTAGAAGTTATCTCAAAAACCGGAAGCAATTTGTCACACACGGAATTTTTCAATCCGCTGATTTTCTTGTTTTTTCTGGGGTCCCCCAAGGGTCAATCCTAGGGCCTCTTCTCTTCTCTATTTTCATTAATGACATTGCTAAAGTCATCCGTTTTTCTCGCTTTCTCCTTTTCGCTGACGATCTCAAATTATTTCTACTAATTAGAAATATTTTAGATTGCCTACGTCTTCAAGCTGACATTGATAACATCTCTGAATGGAGCCTACGAAATCAGCATCATTTCAATATCTCAAAATGCGTAGTCCTGTCTTTCACCAGAGCATTTAGTCTCACCTACCACAGATATACTATGCTCAGTCATAATCTTAAACGTGTTTCTACTATAAAGGATCTTGGAATCGTGTATGAAAGTAAACTTACGTTTCGTGTTCATATTGAAGGGGTATGTCAATCTGCATTAAAAATGTTAGGATTTGTCATTCGGACCGTGAGGGTTTTTCGGGATACTCGTACTCTTAGAATATTATACTTCTCTTTAGTCCGTAGTAGGCTGGAGAGTGGGTCGGCTATTTGGAATCCTCACGAGACGGGGTGCTCCCTCATGTTAGAGAGGGTTCAGAAAACGTTTTTGAGATTTTTTTACATGAGGGAGTACGGACTCTATCTGTGGCTTTATCCAACTAACTTTCTTCTGGGCATGCTTGGATTTCACTCCCTGCAGCTCAGAAGAGAGGGGTATGCCGCTACCCACTTTTTTAGACTGCTTCGAGGCTCCATAGAGAATTCAGCTATTTTGGAACGCATAAGTCTTTATGTTCCTGATGACTATCTAAGAGAGCGTCGTCATAGATTATTCTATCTTCCTACCTGTAGGACCAACCTGCCAATGGTTCTCCCGGTGGGGAGGAGTATATTGCTCCTGAACAAAATCTCACAGGATATCGACATATTTTGCGTCAGTGAGGAAAGATTCAAAAGGGAAATTCTATTGATTCTTGAAAGAATCTCTTCTCATTGACGCGATCTTCACCACTGCCTGAATTTATTTAAATATTTCTGAATTTATTTTTTATTTTTAGTATATTTCTTTTTCCTTGTACATTGTTTTACAAATATTAAATAGGTACCTGTAATTTCTCTTACATATTAAATATAACATGTTTGTAATTGTATTAGAAATTAAATAAAAACATTATTATTATTATTATTGTACTTATGTTACATTATTTTATATCTTATGTTAGTTTTAATATTGTCCAGATGAAGAAAGGGTACTTCCGAAACCGGTCGAACAATATAGTAAATTAAAGTGGCTTAAAACAAATTTATGTGTTTCTATTATAATTATAGCATCTTTAAAATTTTTTTTAATAAAATCAAAATGTTATTGTTAAATTAATAAAAAAAATGTTTGCATTAACTTATGCAAACGTTTTTTTTTTGACAACTGTTTCGGCGTTCAAGGCCATTTAAGTAAGTCGTCGCAACATGGCCACAGTTTGAAAATGGTCTTGTACGCTAACAGCTGTCACAATAATAATAATTTAAAAAAAAACTAAATATTCGCAGAACTTAATAATAACATTATTAAGAGGAACGGCTGCGGTGCATGTTTCATACATAAACTTAATTTTAGATTTGAGGCCAAAATACCCATCCAAATTGAAAGATATCTTTTTTAATTAAAGGTTTATTAAATATCTGGCATGGATGAGAAGTATTTTATTTATTTTTGTTTTAAATTTTGAAGTATATGCTATGAAAAAAAAATCAATTTTCGTAATTTTAGAGGCAACTTAGAAAATTATTTGCGGGTTTATTGATTTTTTTTAAAATTGTTATATTTTATATTTCATTATATTTTCAAAGAAACTTTTTTTTAAATCACCCAAATAATTTTTAAAGGCCCCTCTAAAATCTCGAAAAATCAATTCCTTCAATGGCCTATATTTCATAATGTAAAACAAAAATAAATAAATTACTTCTGATCCATACTAGATATTTACTATACTTTTTGGTGAAAAAAAATCATTAGGTTTAGGTGAATATTTGGACCCCAAATCCAAAATTCAGTTTTGTATGAAACAGGAAACATTTCATATACATAAAAATTTAAAAAAAATCTATGGAGTTCTACGAATTAAACACAAAACAATTAATAATTATTGCAAGCCAGAAAGTAAATGCATTTTACAAAAATGTATTAAATTACTGTTAAAAATAGTATGCATTACTTTGTTAGTTAAAACGGTTAATTATCATGAAAACTCATTCTATCTATTTATATTTGCAATTTCTTTTATTTACCCACCTTATCACGCCTGACCCTATTGCGGTAACAAAACATACACCAGATTAGAAGATAGGAAATACGTTGATAAGGAGCTTGAATTATAAAAAGGCCATTCACACCAACTTTCAGGACATAATAAGGAGAAAATACAAACATGTAAATGTGGCAATCTATTATCAAAAAGTCAATACTTAATGTCTTCCTGAATTGCCCACTAAAACGGAAATTCTATTTAAATGTTAAGGCCAAACAACCACAATAACCCGACAAATCTTTCTTTAATTTAATTAAAAAGTCAACGAACCTATCAATTAATTACAGTTTTTACTGTTTTTTTACTTTGTTTTTCATTCGTCGATACTAATTTGCCGCGTGGGTAGAGCGATCTTGCCAATATTACGTTTCCGAGTTCAGAAAACTTCTGACAATAATCTCCGTGAGGCCAAAAAAACTGCTCACAAAAGCAAAGAGATTGTAATAGTTTATCGTAACCTCAAAGGTCGTCCAACGTGTGAATGACTTGCCGAGCTATTTGGCAATTTCCACCCACTCTCTGAACGGTAACGGTCGCTGAATTCAATCAAGTGTGATAACCGTTCCAAGGTGTCCTTTTGGCTGATCGTTTTGTATTTAAAATGAAACTATCATAACGGAGGAACTTTCGGGTAACGGTGAACACATCCACCCATGTTGATATTTCTAAAACGGGATAAAATCCTAGTGCGGCAGTTAATGTGTCTATTGTGTATACAGTATAATCGAAATAAATTGGAGATAAGGTTTTCTACCAGAGGCGCCACATCTTTATGCACAATGTGTGCAACGCACAGGGGCGATCGAATAAGGGGTGGGCTCCCGAATTCGCGTATCTTCAATGGCCGCCATTTGATTCTGCGCTTTATACGATTTTTTAATTTTTTTTTTTATATTTCAAGATTATTTAATTATTATTTTGTTATTAATGAAACATATTAGCTGATGTGTACCCGGTCTTGCTCGGATTTTTTTTTTAATAAAGTTATGAAGTAGTGAATTCTTGATTTTCGTTTGGGTTCCATAATTGATTTGAAAGCGACAGTAATTCCTTGTAACGACTATTACTATCTCTAATCAAAGAACATTTGTTTTTTTCAAAACATGTCTAAATGATAATGTTTTTAAATAGGACATTTAAAAACATTATTATGCACCGACGCGTTTATTTTGGGTTAAAATAATAAACTAATTCATTAAACCGTTATTGTATTATACGCTTACAATATTATAGGACTTGTTCCTCCATAGATAATAATGTTCTAAAGGTCAGGGCCGGATCTAGCGTACGTGTAAATGGAATGTGGAACGTATGCGCATATGCACGAGCCAGCATCGGCTGAGATTGTCAGCTGAAATATTTTTACTTGCTGGTGGCTGCTCGTGACGTCTGCGCCTGCGCAGTAAATATGAACACATACCGTTGGTGCCGCAATCAATTGGCGTCATTAGGCGCAGATAGATATTGTTAAAACCGAGAGGATGGATAACGATAAATTGATTGAATTGGTCAGGGAATATAGGTTATAAAATAATAATAAATATGGGAATAAGATTATAAAATCATCAAACATGTTGTGGTGGACCCTTACGCTCATCTGACAGCCATACTCGCATCTGTACTGTGCCTGTACTGTACTGTTCTGCTCTGAGCGGTGCTGGCAGACAACACGTCTGTTCTGCCGTGTGGTATTCATAGCAGATCGTGGTGCCGCGCCTGTTTTTTTAAATAATTGGGCATAAGGAACTGGATGCAGAAAGCGAATAAGGACTCCAAGGTGATGCAACGCATAGGCGTTCATACTGTCCATAGGTCGTCATAGGATGGTGAGAATTGTTCGTGCAATTTAGCTTATTTTTTACAGATGCGAGAAAAATAACAATGTTGCAAGATATGGAATCAATATAAAACTCTTTATTGACTGCAATATTGTTAATTGTAATTCCACTGCACGAGCATAGCCCCAAAGGTCGCCCGAAGGCTTAACTCGGTGCTTTACTGAAGGTGCTACATTTTTATTATAATCATCTCAAAAAAAACAAATGTTCTCGGGGTACCTCTGACAGTCAACTTATATTTTAAAAAATAACACATTAAGTAAATAATTTGAAAACCCGCTTACGCTAATAATTGTTTATTTTTTACTAGTCAGAAGTACATTGAAATATGCACCTGTCTGGAATCCCAAATACATGCTTCATGTCAATAGTATAGAAAGAATAAAGAATAATTTCACTAAGTTTCTCCGGTTCAAATACAACAATAATTATCACTGTGCACCCCAATCTCTGAAACTACGGCGAACGGTAGCCGACACTATATTCCTGTATAAAATCTTAAATAATGCAATAGGCTTCCCAGAACTCCTGTCTCAAATTTATCTTAACATACCATCAAAACGTACCCGCTACACTAAACTATTTAAAAAATTAAACAGCAAAACAAATGCTGCAGTAAATTCACCAAATTCCCGCATTCTTCAAACATTTGATAATCTTTTTCCGAAAATAGATTTCGATATATTTTTTGACTCCCTACCGTCATTTAAGAAAAATATTACTCGTAACATCAATGCGCAATCACAACTCTCCAGTGCATAGCTCTGTTCAGACACATGGGTACACATACACGCTCTCACACACACATACACTTATACACTTTTTTCATATACCTTTATATCTTTACCATGTATCATTCCCTAGCATTGTACTAACCCCGCCCGGTAAAATACGTTTATGTAGGTGAAAAAATGGAAAGTAGGTACTTGTGTTTTCCATTTTTTAAATATTCTTCCCAAACAAACCTTCTTCTTTTGAATATGTAATCTGTGGCTAACCTCAATACAACATGACGGCTTCTATGTTTTTTATACTAATTTTATCATTATTGATTTATGTAATATTATGTGCAGTCGCAGTTACAATGCAGTTTGATTGTGAAAACAAATAATATATAAGTAAATGTGGTGTCTGGAGACATTTATATTTTTCGTGCAAAAGATGCATGAATAAGTTTTTTTTTTTCCTTCTTACATTCCCTGTTTTTCTGTTCATTCTTCACAAGGTCCATCAAAGTGGTTTCATGTAATCAATAAATAAACTTATCTCACCTGCGTCATAGTGCAATATTCTTGTAATAATAAAAAACAGTGTCAAATATGTATTATTGTTTTACTGGAAGAGGTGATAAATCGATAACCTCCATCTTACACTTACAATAGGTACGTTAATCTTATAAATAGCAGTCAATATCACAATTTTATTGCATTTATCACCTTCACAGTGTAATAAGTTTTATCGCAATCACGTACTTTATTATTTATTTATTTTTTAAACAAACCGTACATTATTTGTGTTCTTTGAGAACAGATCTTAACTGGATTAAAAACCCTAAACAAGGAAAGGAAAAAGGACAAACATTTGGTTATAAACAATTTGCTAAAGTTACTTGTTGTACTTGCTGAATAAAATATATTTAATATGTTATTAACTATTTGCTGCATCCTCTTCGGGCTGCACCAACCAGTACCTTATTAAACACATATAAATAATTGTTTACTCTATAATATTTGATTTTCCCATCATCTCTTCATAAGTACTTAACTATTGTACTACACTCAAATTATCCGGTTTACACAATTGTGTTTTTTTCTGCAGTATTCTACACATTCCTTCATACTTAATTATCATTCATTTTTACAGATATATGTTATTAGTTATTACTTTACTTACTTTATTTAATAAAGAAAGACAAATATTCCCGGGTTACGAATAACATGACAATATTTGAAAATCTCCTACTACCATCACAGTAAGTGGAAGATGTTGCTTGTGTCGTAATAGAGGACTTAGCCGGGCGGAGAAATTAAACTCACGACGGCTGGGTGAGACCCAAACGCGATGCCAACTCACCAACTGACCGGTCTATACTATGTCAATACCAGCTTTTTTCCCCTCTGTTTTTGTATAATAGCACTTAATATGAACTTAACTTGCCTTATATGAACAAAGCTATCTTAAATTTTGTTGTTAAATAATGTGCGTTTCAAATAAATAAATATTATTATTATGTATAAAATGAGTGGTTTATAAATTACAAGGTTTTAGAAAATTATTACAAGGATCGGTACCAACGACATGTCTCTATGTAATATCTAGTAAGTGGTTAAACGTATTTTATCGGTCGGGGTTAGTACAATGCTAGGGAATGATACATGGTAAAGATATAAAAGGTATATGAAAAAAGTGTATAGTGTGTAAGTGTATGTGTGTGTTAGAGCGTGTATATGCACCCATGTGTCTGAATAATGCTTTGTCACATGAGAACGGGTCGCTTCTACGATTCGTTCTTGTGTTCAACAGCTCGGCTGTGGAATGATTTGCCGGCCTCTGTGTTTCCTCCATCCTATAACATGGGTCTCTTCAAGACCCAAGTTCACTCCTTCCTATCCTCTAAAAGACCCTCCACACAGCATCCCCAAAGATAATATAGGCCTTGAGGGAAATTATTTCCCTCAGGGTCTCCTGTGCGCAATTGATGTTAAAGTAATATTTTTCTTAAATGACGGTAGGCAGTCAAAAAATATGTCGAGATTTATTTTGGGAAAAAGATTATCAAATGTTTGAAGAATGCGGGAATTTGGTGAATTTACTGCAGCATTTGTTTTGTTGTTTAATCTTTTAAATTGTTTAGTATAGCGGGTACGTTTTGATAGTATGTTAAGATTAATTTGAGACAGGAGTTCAGGGCAGCCTATTACATTATTTAATATTTTATACAGGAATATAGTGTCGGCTACCGTTCGCCGTAGTTTCAGAGATTGGAGTGATCATTATTGATGTATTTGAACCGGAGAAACTTGGTGAAATTATTCTTTATTCGTTGACATACAGCATGTATTTGGGATTCCAGACAGGAGATGCATATTCTTTACATAAGCTGTAATATGAGAGTGTTCATTGATGACGCAGGCAACTGATGTTGTCGTGTCTGCACTGCACTGTTCTGCACTGCGCGGTGCTGGTGGATATGAATAGACCCCTAACTATGTGTGAAGAATCTATAATATTTAATAATACTGCGATAATTAAACCATGAACTCCTTAAAAAATATATTGTCATCATCGACCTAACTATCATTGTCATTGACATGGAATCCGTCTTTAACCCTAAGTCTAAGGCCAATGTCTAATCCTGAAAGAACTGGAATCCGGCCCCAACTCAGACACGTGGCTTTATTGAACCCATGGAAAGTAAAACAGCGATTTTCACGGATAAAATTTAACGACGATAGCTTCATGTTTCGACAATGGTAAAAATTTGACGACCTTGGGTAGTAACTGGTAATTTTTAACATATTATTTAACTTATCTTAATACATAAAAATGAATTTTGGTAAGTCTGTATGTCCTCGATTTTCTCGAAAATTAGTCTACGGGTTTCGCTGAAGATAACAGAGTTTATTCTTATTAGTTCCGGGAAGGTTTAGAGAGTAGTTATGAAATTAGTATGATAAACATTGAACCCACCATGTTGTATTGAGGTTAGCCACAGATTACATATTCAAAAGAAGATGGTTTGTTTGGGTAGAATATTTTCAAAACGGAAAACACAAGTAGGTACCTACTTAAGAACTTTATTATATAGGCATATTTTTAAAAAAATGTTTGGAATGTAACAAAATTTTCAAATGTACATTTATTTGTCTAAATATAGTAATAGTCGTCACAGGGCATTACTTTCGCTCTCAAATCAATTATGGCACCCAAACAACAAGCTTCAACTTCATAACTTTATTCCAAAATAAATAAATAATCCCGAGCAAGGTGGAAAATGGTGGAAAAATTTAAACACACTTTGAAAAGAGTATGAGGTAAATACCTTGGGCAACAAAATTGAGTACACTTGGTATGTCTGTATCAGCTCGCTAGAAATAAATCGTTTAATTAGCCTTCAACTTTAACCAAATTCTCACAGAAAAAACATCGATACGAGATATCCATACATAACAACTATACTTACACCGCTGACGTAAGAATTAATAGACTTGCGTTAAAGTACCATTTCGACGGCTGGAGGTAAAGGTCACGCGACACCCATTTTGGCACTAGTCTAGTTCACTGACGTGATTTCGACTGCGATAAGGCATTCACAAAAGGTCAAACTAAATACTCTAACTGATTACCTAAATTGGCGGCACGCCTAGCTCCCCCACCCCTATATTCTTTTCTTCCTATTACGTATTAGGGCATATCTATCTATTAATTGCTCTCTGACCTACATACCCTTTAAATATTTATATGGTAATAAATTAATTAAAAATTACTTTGTAATCACAACATTATTGATGTATACATATCAACATGTTTATGTATTTTTTATATCCCTGATGAGGAAAGAATCGCATTCGAAATATATACATGTTTGATATTTTTATAATATTAATTAAATCGATATTATGAAATTGAACTCTAGGATCTCTATAACAAAACTGTCATACTGTTTTCATGCTATTTTAAAAAAAATCTACCTTGTGTATGCATAACGGCATGCATGCACCTATTTCTATTATTGGGCTACATTTGTATGGTGATTGTTGTTTATTGTTGTATTAAATAATATTGTTGAACTAAACTCCTGGTGACAAGCTTCTTGCAGTGGCTTAGCAGGTACAAGTTCCCATTGTATTTATTTTTTTTATATGAATACCGTACAAGAGTCCCGACTGCTCCCAACCGTCTGGAGCCAGTGAGACTATGGCATTCACAATTGGGGAATGTTGTGAGGCTGAAGATATTGGGGAGGGGAAGAAGAAGGGGAAGAAGGAGGTGGGGAAATACCTGGCTATTCAGATCTGGTCACCAAACACGACTAAAAGCCATTTCAAGCAACGTTTCAATTCTGAATGGTGGTCTTTCACCAGGGCGATACTGAGAGTATCTTCCACTCTGGAACGTGTGCAAATATACTATATATTATTGTTAAATTAATTAATTGTGAAACAACACAAATTAATTAAATAATTGCGCACGCCGGGATTTGAACCCGCCACCTTCGGATTCGTAGTCGAGAGCCTTACCCCTCGACCATGGAGGCCGTCATATGTAATTAATATTATACAATAAAAAAAAGATTACAAAGTAATTGTTAATTAATTTTTTTTATAATGAAGCCACAAAGTGAATACCAATCTTTTAAAGAAATTATTTATAATGGTAATTTCAGGTAGGATAAAATCGTACTTAATCATTGCAGATTACGTATACACTGACTTACACCGTCAGAACAGAATAATCTTTTAATTATTACGCAGAGTGGAAATACGAGTACGCCATTGTTTAGATTGTGAAACGCCCCACAGTGGATACTGCGGAGTTGTTCTCTGAAAATATACAATTTAACGTTCTAAGGTCAGTGAATCGACAAACATTCTAGGTTAGTCCCTATAATTGCTGATTATTATTTGGTCCCGAATATTAAAGAGCCAGCGTTCGAATAAATTATCATATCGGATGCGCAATCGTAACGTAACGGGTGTGACCTGATTCCACACAATACCGACGCGTTTATTTTGGGTTAAAATAATAAACAAATTCATTAAACCATTATTGTATTATACGCTTACAATATTATAGGACTTGTTCCTCCATAGATAATAATGTTCTAAAGGTCAGGGCCGGATCTAGCGTACGTGTAAATGGAATTTGTAAACAGGGGCGCTATTCCGATTCTTTTTAACGATTAGACATTGTCCTTATCCCGCGGTTCCAATTTTCTCGGATGACAGCAGTCTTTCAGCGAGTGACAATCTTTAAAAATATCGATATTTGCGTAGTTTTAACAGAAGAAAAACTCAATATTGTCGTAAGTTTTGATTTTAAATATTATTAGCCAGTTATTTGTCGCATAATAATACTAATAAATTAACCGATTTAACGAAATTGCAATGTTTGTAAAATACCTGTGCCAAAAGCCCGAAAACTCTATAAAATTACACTATCGGTTTCGCTGAAAATAGCACAATTTGTTCTTATTAGTGCCGGGAAGGTTTAGAGAGTAATTTGAATGAAATCCAATATGTAAAAGCACTAAAATGATTTAAAAAATAGTATGAAAAAGATTGAACCCGCCATATTGATATACCACTCTGGTTAGCAACAGATTACATATTCAAAAGAAAAAGGTTTGTTTGGGTAGAATATTTTCAAAATGGAAAACACAAGTACACAAGTAGGTACCTACTTAAGAACTTTTTTTTATTTTTGATATATTTTGAAATAATAAACGTATTGATTTGAAAATTGAAAAGAAATAAAATTTTCAAATTGTTTCCTTGTTTAGAGATAGTAGTAGTCGTCACAAGGCATTACTTTCGCTGTCAACTCAATTATGGCAACCAAACGACAAGCGAGAATTCAAAACTTCATAACTTCCAAAAAAAGCAAAGCCGGGTATACATCAGCTAGTGTTAGTTAAAAGTGACTTAAATGCTAAAAGTTATATTAAACTGCATATGTGGTGCACCATTTTTAAAAATAATACCGCGATAGTTAAACCACAAGCTCCTTTAAAAATGTATTGTCATTACATGTAATCAGAATCGGAATTAAGACTAAGAAAAAGGAAAAATAATTTTACCCTAAAAAGAACCAGAATTATTTAAAACTTTCCACAATATTCCAATACTATAGGTCCGGCCCTACTCAGCGTTCAACGTCACATAATCAGTATAGTCTGACATTTAATAGTAGACAAAAAATGACAGCGCTGCGATCGTTTAAAATGTTTTAAATGACGCCAAGATGGCTCATGGAGAATTATTGTACTTTTATGTTTTACATATGTTTTACTTTAACCACACGGTATTCAGAAATTAGTGGGACTTTCCGAAAGGAGATGATTCTACATCATATTCTAAGATATTTTTATGTTCAAACCATTTTCATTATTTAACGTTTTGCATGGAGAGGCGATTTTTCTAAATTTCTAAAATGTATGTAAAAAATAAATCAAGTTCACAAATCAAAATTACAATAAAAATAAATTAATTTTGTAGTTTTGCGTTGTTTCTTTAAAACAAACTGTCAAACCCGAATATGTGAAAACATTTGAATGTGAAGAACACATTTCAAAAACAAAGTGAGCATCTTTGTGTTGCCATAGCAATGACACTTATACGTATAACTAAACATAAATAATAAAATTATTCACCTTTTTAGATACTTTAACTCGAAGATTAACAATGGTATTGAGCATTAATATTATCACAATAATAATTAGTTTGCTCATGAAAACTCTAATTATGTCATTAATAATAGTTTTCTTTTTTTTATATTGAACAACAATTATAGAGTTTAAAGACACCCAAATTAAGTTAAAATTTCGCCAAAACCAAAAAAAAAATACAAAACGAAAGTAAAAAATAAACTTTTTCATACTAATCCAAAAACAGAATGCACACGTGACGTCAGATGTTCCAAATGCAATTGTACCAATATAACAAGGTGTTTTGAAGAGATGCTTTTGTTATTCACTTTTAAACAACAATTTATAAATTCTCCATATCGGCGTTAGCTGATCTATATGAATACATATTTTTAAGGGTATTATGGTTTTCAACCGGATTTCCTTATTAAATGCCAAGTTATGCCTTCCACGTGTCGTCGCTATTGGCAGTGATATTCGTAATTCCTTTTTATTATATAGTAAAAAACCGTATTCTGGTAAATTAAGCTAAATGACACCTTTTATATGTTTTTCATAATACCATAATACTTTAAAACTTCCATTTGATTATTCGAATTAGATACATTAGTATTTTAAAAAATTAAAAACGTAAAATATTATGGTAAGTAGGTACTGAATTTTATAACTGCCTGCATAAATATTTTGCTAATGATGTTATTCTTGCCAAAATTACTGTCACATAGTATAAATCAAATATGCTTTTATTGACTATATATAAGCAAATTCGGACCGGATTGCAGATTTTACGTAGGCATACGTAATTTTTATGTTAATATTATCCACAAAAAAAAAACACTTCTCTTCGATTTCCTGTATACGCGGCATAACGCAAATGTAAAATGGCTTTACTTTCATCATACTCCGTGTCTAATGGCGCCTTTTTACATAATATTATTTAAACTTGAAAGTCACATAAAATTGATCGTGACCTTATAATAAAACGCAGCAATTCTTTCTCCCGCCGAGCGATAGTGCCTACCGAAGCTAATATTCAGTCAGTCTGTCTGTGCGTCTCTCGAAGGTAGAACCGATGCGGGAAAGATGTCTTAAAATAACTTGAAAAATAAAATTACACTAAATATTACTAACATTGATTCAAACAAGTCGTTATTAGATAGGATAACAATAATAATAAATTAAGGGGGTCAAATTGCATTCAAATAACGAGTAAAATATTTTAAACAATCTTTCTAAGACTTGTTTCTTTTAAGAGCTTTCCCGCCTTTTAGCATCTTAGAATTTTCCTTACACGCGTCGTGGGTTTTATTCAAATAAAGAATAAACGCTCGTGAACTATACCCTTTTATCTATGGTTATTTTTTGACAGTTTTCCCGCTTTTTAGCATCACGGAATTGCGAGTTTAAACAAATTTATAATCTAAGATTTATCGTTTTATCTGTGGTAATTTTTTTAACAGCCTTGCCGCCTAACATCTTTTACAGTTCTTTGTTTAAATAAAGTTTTAGTGATGTGGTACCGCGGTGCGATTGTGTTAATGACAGTGTCGATGGCGGAATCGTTTCTTTTTGGGTTTAACCTTTTCGCCCCCCCTCGAAGTAATGTGGAAGCCCGACAGCAAGTGTCCCTTCCCCCGCTGTTTTCAGTGAACAGCGCACTTGGGAATATTGCATCACTCCTGTCTGTTAAATGTAAAGAATGTTTATCTTTTTATTAAACTAATCTTGTATTCAGGTGCGTGGTGATTTTAAAAATAATAATCTCTTCTTATTATTATTGTGACAGTATTACCAAATAGTAAGAAGTCACACATCTAAGATTATTAAAGGTCCTATGACATCATATTTCTGATTCAAGCTTTCAAGAATAATACGGAACTCCAGTGAAAAATATAATGGCTTTAAAAATATTTATTCGTAGAGATCAGCTAACGCCAATTCTAAATATACAACTTTTATTGTATATAATTATAAGTAGAATTTATAAATCTTTATTTAAAAGTGAATAAAAAATCATTTCACCAAAACACCTTGTCATTCTGGCCAAATTTTAACTTAATTTGGGTGGATTAGCTCTATAATTTTTGTTCAATATAAAAAAAAAACTGTTAGTGAAACAGATTAGAGTATTCATGAGCAAACCAATTATCAATACGGATATTATGATAATATTAATGATCAATACTACTGTTATTCTTTTAGTTAAAGTTTCTAAAAAGATGCATAATTTTATTACTTATGTTTAGTTTTGGTTTACTGTGAATAGAATATAAAATTATGTACGGCAAAGCTTATCCTTGTTTTGACATTTGACATTCTAACCTCAAAACTGATCAAAGTCGACCTTTAAAAAATAGAAATTTTGAAAATTATTTTAACTATGAAACTAACTTTAGAACAAAAACTAAATATACTGGTATTTAAGTTGGAACGTCTCTATTAATATATTTTTTAAATGGACTGGAGTTCCTTATTACAGTTATTAGATATTACTGCACAGAGAATAAACTCGGAAGATGATCATTATCACCAATAATGATTGTGATATAATGTTTACATTTAATTTGACAAATATGACCAGTCTTGACGCCTTGTTGCCGTCTTTAAGAGGAACGGCTGCGCGGCCTGTTTCATACAATACTTAATTTTGGATTTGAGATCGAAATACTCACCTAAACCTAATTATATATTTTTCAATTAAAGGTTTAGTAAATATCTAGTACGTATGAGAAGTATTTTATTTATTTTTGTTTTACATTATGAAATATAGGCCATTAAAGGAATTGATTTTTCGCGATTTTAGAGGCATCTTTAACAATCATTAATGAACATATAATGAAATATGTTTTTTTTTTTTATTAAAATAAGCATTACAGTGGACGTTAAATTAAATAAAAAACCACCAATTTACGATGGAACACAAATTTTCCGTACATAATTTAAAATATCCACCCGAAAAAACCTTTTTTTAGATGTTTCGGTTTTATATGTTTATTTATGTAATCATATTTACATAGAAAATAAGATATTTCTTTAAAAAATACAGTAAACCCGTAAATAATTTTCTAAGTTGCCTCCAAAATTATGAAAATTGTTTTTTTTGTTCATGTACTTCATAATTTAAAACAAAAATAAATAAAATACCTCTCATACGTACTAGATATTTGCTAAACCTTTAATTAAAAAAATATATATATATCATTCAGTTTGGATGGATATTTTGGCCTTAATTCCAAAATTAAGTTATGTATGAAACAGGCACCGCAGCCGTTCCTCTTAACACTTTCTTTACAAGGAAAACACAAATAACAAATGATGTATTTACATTTCTAATTAACAATCGAAACTAACGAATATTAACACAATACTGCAATTTTGTGTCAGCACTATAACAGCTTATTCTACGATTTCCAATAGGATGTTAACTAATTGCTTAGTTGTAAGTTATGGTTTCTGTATGATAAAAATATTAATGGATATCCTCATTATTTGTTATTGTGTTTAATTCAATGTTTTCCAGTTGGGACTCGGTTGAAAAACTCATAATTTTATAAAAAGAAAATTTTTTTCAGATTCATAAAAATAAATAAAATAAAAAAATTTCCAAATGCGGAAATAAAATATCCTAACAACCTGTATTTTAAATATCCATTATATACAGTTGGCACTATTAACAAATGTCATTTCATACTAACATTAAAATGGCGTCAATTCTTCTTCAATATTTACGCGTTTTTATAGAAATAAAGTACAAAATGAAGTGCATTTTTTTGGACCTATGGACGTATGCAAAGAACCTAAAACTGTTTTTTTATTATAATTACGTGTTTATTACCAATAAACTTAATAATGTTATTGTTAAGTTCTGCAAGTATTTTAATTTTTATTATTGTGACAGCTGTTTCGGTGTTCAAAGCCGTTTAAAAAACTGACAGTAAAATCAAAAAATACTTGCATTAGCATTATAAAATTAGTATTCTTAAAAAAAGGATATTATCATAGTTATAAATAAATTACGCCTTTTTTCAAAATTGATATTTGTCGACTTCAAATTTGAACTTGAAGTCGACAAATATATGCGGTCCATTGATACGATCCAGATTTATAAAAACCAAAATTTAGATATTCAAAATAATGTCAAGTTCAGTTTGCACAACCCAGAAAGCATTAGTTCTAATCTTTTCATAGAAATCTTCTTATTGAATTAATAAATCCTATTAATAAATATGGATAAACTTAAAATGGATATGTTTTGCAGAGATATTAAATTATTAAAACTGGAGAAAAAAAAAGTGTTTTTCATTACAAAAATTGACAAATTTAATTTATTTATTAAAAAAAATGAGTAATAATACAAAATATGTTAAAAGAAGGATAAAATCCTTGCGTAATTATTTAATTTATTTTATCGTTATCATATTCTAAGCAAAAAAAAAACATTGGCTTCTCTGTTTGTCAAAGTATCAATTACGATCAAATGTTTAATATTGTTTCATTTTAACTGTGAAATTCTTAACCCAAACTCAATTAAAAGGACGCAATTTTTTATTGAATTTTAGACAAATATCTCTCTCTATATATAATAACGAATGTTTGTCTGTCCTCGATTTTCTCAAAAATGACTCGACCGGTTTCAATGAAAATAGAACAGGTGCCGGAAAGGTTTTAAGAGTAGTTTAAATGAAATCCAATATGTAAAACTGTTGCTGTAACGTTTTAAAATTAGTATGAAAAACATTGAACCCGCCATGTTGTATTGAGGTTAGCCCATTGATATACCACTCTGGTTAGCCATAGATTACCTTTTCAAAAGAAGTAGGTTTGTTTAGGTGGAATATTTTCAAAATGGAAAACACAAGTAGGTTAAGAACATTTTTGTTTGGATATATTTTGAAAAAAAATAAATGTTTGGAATGATATAAAATTTTCAATTTGTTTCTTTGTTTAGAGACAGTAATAGTTGCCAATACAGATTATGTCACCAAAACGCCTATCTTAACAAACGGACTGCGATCTTTGTTCACTCGACTCGTTCTTGTGTTCAATAGCTCGTCTGTGGAATGATCTTCCGGCCTCTCTGTTTCCTCCATCCTACAACACGGGTCTCTTCAAGACCCGAGTTCACTCCTTCCTATCCTCTAAAAGACCCTCCACACAATATCCCCAGAGATGATATAGGCCTTGAGGGAAATTATTTCCCTCAGGGCCTCCTGTGTGGACTGAAAAAAAATGACAAACAAGAATTCACAACTTCATAACTTTATTACAAAAAAAAAAAAAAACTTGAGCAAGGTCAAATACACAACAGCTAGTATAAAATAAACTGAAAGCGATCAACATTAAATTATGATTCATATAAGATTTCTAGTAGACTTTTTAAAAATAAATATAACTACAACAAAATGTCGTTAGTGTTGTCATTGACCACTTGTTGTGAGCTTTTTTGATACCAATATCAAAGTGTTTAATAATGAACCGAGTTTATAACTCATGTATCATGGTGACTAACTAATCAGTCAATAATTTTTTCTTGTAAAATTAACATTTCTGAATTCATCCGGAATATTAATTATGTTAACCTTAACATCAAGTAAACTTTTAAGACAAATAATTTATTTATAATATTGCGCAGCCCGTTTAACATATTTGTGCACCGTGCCATAAATGTGTCCAGGAGATCTATTCTATCCGTGTGACTGAACTCAGAGTTGGAATCGAGTTCGTAAAATAAGTGGATACCACCGCGGAAAATGTCACTTTTAGAAGTAGTGACAGAGTGAGGTAGGTACCTTTTTTACAAAACGCAATTCTTCCTTAAAATGTGTATTTATTCCATTTAAATTTAAAATAAAAATTAATTAAAATGCATTATAATATAATGTAATGGTTTTAAAAGTTTTGGTTCAAAACCTTGCGTCACTTGAAGATATTTCATTAATTTATGTTTTCAAATAATCTCTTAAAAATCTGTTTAAGATTTTTTTACTATGTCTCTCCGGAATTCCGTAGTTAAGCAGGAAGGAAGCCTGAGGAAAAGGATAAGGATTTTTCCTAAAAAAAAACAGAATGGCTTTAAAAATATGAGGACAATATCCCTAGAGATAAAGACATTTTTGTACCGATTCCATGTCAATGTCAATACAACTTTTGAGTTGTATACTGCCTTGAAGAAGCTACGGTAGTAGCGAAACCCGGTCGGCTAAAGTATAAATAAAAGTGATCTAAACAAAGTTATTGTTTTATATTTTTTAATGTTTCCTAGAGAACTTGAGCTTTAAATCTACAGTAACAATTATTTATTCCATTTCATATTCCGTGTGTTCACCCTCCAGTGTTCTTTTTTTAAAAATATTTATGAGTGCGTATTACGTTTCGTTTAGCCTTAAAAAGTACCGGAATTAGATCCCGGGGAATACTGAATTAGGCACTAACTAAAAAATTATTCCAAACATATCTAGTCTTAACATCACAAAGGCATTAAAAGTACCAGCGATTGAAAAAAAAACTGGATTCCCAGTCCGTGTTGCTTATTGCTTCTCTGAAGAACTAAAACTCGTAGACTTGAGCAAAGTAATGGATAGATCGTCGGCTATTACGATAACCTTGAGGAACTATTATAACCTGCGGTTACCCATCGGAGTCATAATCATTATTCGTTACTTCACCATTATTTAACTGTAAAACGGTCAGTGGGACACCTGTAGTTTTTTGTGTCAAACTAATAAGAAAATTACCACTAAAATTGAACAAGCCCCAATATCAGGTTCAAAAGCATAATCAGTGAAAAATATTATGGTCTAAAAAAATATATATATTCATATGGATCAACAAAAGTCGATTCTGAATATATAACTTTTGTTATATGTAATTATACGTAGAATTTATAAATCATTATTTAAAAGTGAATAAGAAATCGCATTGCATTCGGAACATCTGACGTCACGGGTTGGATTTGTATGGAAACTTTTTTTTGTCGATTTAGTTTTGCATTTTAAATTCGTTTTTTTTTGTTGTTTAGTTTTCATGATATTTAAACTTAATTTGGGTGACTTTAACCTCTATGATTGTTCTTCAATATAACAAAAATACCTATTATTATTGAAAGAAATAAGAATATTCATGAGCAACAATTTTTCCAAAGATTTCCACATTTTTTTCTCACTCTCATTTATTATAAGGCAAAAATGTTTTTGAATTAAATATCCTTTAAAAAAATTTAACTTCGTTTTGTTTTGTTTTTTAAAGAATTGTTGTTTTCAGATTTCTTTTAGATTTTTTTTTATTAACTTTTAAAAGATGCTTGCCGCCGACTGTCGACATCCAACAAGGCTTTTAGACGAATCAATCACTATTAAAACGTCCGACGATCCACGCACGTAATTTCCGCTTAGCGGTACATACTATAGATATAGCGGTCAAACTTACGGTCGTTAAATCTGAGTCACCGACCAGCCTAGTGTTTTGGTAAGTATTCGCTCTGTTTGCCTGTTTCCAGAATTTTTTATCCTAAATTGTCTATGCAGGTGCCCGCTCACTATAAAATAGTATTCGCCCACTTTCATACACGATAAAATAGTAGCCGCCCACTTTTAAGACAATAAAGTGACATCAAAGTAAAATTAAAAAAAATAAAATATTATGAATAAATATCATTTGTTTTAAAAACGAATACATGAACTAATATTTTATACTTCACAAAGGTGTGTGTTGAAAATATGTTGATAATAAAGTGTTAGCTTGACTTTGGATAATGTTCCGTTCCGTACACTTTTGACGTTTCTCGATGAGCGAAAAAACAAGATAAAAGTAACTAAGTAAAATAAGTTGGGTTCTCTTCAGTTTTATTTAAAACATACAAGAAAACATGTTTAAATCTCTGTCATTCAATATTTGAATCGCGTAAAAAAGATCGTAAACTTAATCCATAAAAGTCGATATACGAAATTGATCGTAAATTTAATTGAGAAGAGCGAATTTGTGCATTTGAACAGTGTTGAGGCAAAATTTCGACTCAACAGTTTTGCTCAGTAGGTTTGGGAAGAACGGCCGTTAGTCTCGTCAAACTTTATCTCAAGTGAAAGCAAACATTTATAGTGCTGCTTATCACTATAACCCACACGTAATTGACTGAACATGTACTCGCTGTAATTCTCCTACAATTCTATCTTCATTTAGTATTTCTAACCTACAACAATTTATGATAGATCCTTGTAAATTACTAAGTATTACTTTAGTTCACCGAATGGCCCAGGCAGCAGGCAGTGAAGGCACCGTCAATTATTATTATTTAATCGCGTTCTAGATATAGAAACGCGAAGTCACGATTATCTCCCGTCTCGAGACTTGGCATTTTTACAATGTCCCCGAATAATGACTTTCTTGATGCCTAACGATAATAGTGACATTCATGCGACGCGAACCACTTCTATATTCTGTGACAGAAGCGCATTCTTACCACACTCTACTCGTATGTCAGCGATGCACAACCCGCGGCCCATTTAATAATAATAACGCTTTATTCCAGATGGCATGCAGGGGTAGTGCAATAGGCTACAATAATAACAAATGGAAAGAAATAACAATTAAAAAAGGAAAAGAAAGGAAAATATCAAAAATATGAATTATTGCAATACGAACAACGTTAATTTCCAATTTATTTTTAATTGAATTTATTGAAGTTTGCAAACCTCATTGTAATATTAAATCATTGAAGAAGATAATATTAACATATCCTAAATGAAACACGAATCCGAAAAAAACCACAGAAAATAAAAAGGTATCAGTCGCATCTGGGAATCGAAACCAGGACCTCTGTCTTACCGGGACAACCGCTCTACCGACTAAGCTAATGAGACCAGTTCACTTCATCGATACCATATCTCAAATTCAAGACTTGTCAATATTATCTCTCATTTTTAATCCCATATTATTTGATGGCTGCTATTTTTATGATGCGATTGATACCTTTTTATTTTCTGTGTTTTTTTTTGTTTCGTTTTTCATTTACCATATGTTAATATTATCTTCTTCAACGTTTATTTTATTTTTTTATAGAAACGAAACAGCACATTTGTTACGATGAAAAACATTTCCAGAAATTAAATTTTCAAAGTAGGTACCTATAATATGTTTCCGTGTAATTTCTGATTTATACTTGTATTTACCGGGTGACATGTGTAGTGGTGTATAAGTGGGTGTGTGTATGTGTGAATATGTTTGTAGGTGTGAGAAGTCGTGATCTACATATTATAGAAGGGATGTATAGCCATTGAGTAGTTTATATTATTGCCAAGATCCTCCTTTTAAATGTGGCCAGTGAATCCGAAAAAATATCAATGTTTGAATTGTTTAGGTTAATATTATTGGATGAATGAAGAGTACGGTTAATTGGTGAATTTGCACCTGCATTTGTTTTGTAACTATGCGTGTGGAATAGTACTTATGGTGGATGTTTGATGGTCTTCCGTCTCCAGAAGGCCGTCAAGAAGAACTCCATCCAGGCAACCATGGCAGATAGTATTCTTATATTGGCGTACTCTGCACTAGAAGCTTCCCATGCGGTGGCGGAGAAGTCTCTGAAAGAGTGCACTCTTCCCCCTAGTAACATGTCCGTAGCGCTGCAGTATCGCGGTAGACGGAATAGTTGGCAGTGTTCATAATTGTAGATGACTTGGCATTGAACTTCCCCATCCGCCTTACATAATGGAAACCCTTTGCTTCACTCACAACGTCCTCCTGAAGAGTAACGGAAACTTCGAACCTTGAACGTGTAAACAAGTGCCTTGTTGTAGATTCAATTATTACACTCTCGGGTTCTCTCTTCCCTGAAGACGGGGGATTTTCAGTCACAACCGTTATGCGTATATGTAACACAAATAGGATATAAAAGATTCTGAAATATGTGAATTTGGACAAATACAATCGTAAAATAATTTCTCCTCCGCCAGTACACCTGTGTTGAATTAAGCGACTATTCAGATGCCATCGACTGGCTGAATAACCTCGTCATCCAATTATGACCTATACCAGCTCTCCTCCATCATACAAAGGGAATAAAAAATAACGTTTATTGTGGTTCAATTTTTTACTTTGGTGTAAAGTGGCTTCTACACGAGCGGGCGGCCCAATACTAAAAAAGCCATGGCCTCGACAGATTTTACCACCATGTCGTCCTTTCGTAAAGTTGATAGGCTTGACTTTATTAAAGGATGACCGGATGGTCGAACCTTTAGACGCCATGGCTTTTTTTTTAATATTGAGTTCATACTTGTGTTGATTGTTGAAAAATAATGTATTATTATTCGTAACACTTAGTGGCCCGTGAACTGCCCGTGCCACTGTTGTTGTAAAAGGTTGCGCATCACTGTTCTCTGTGTATGCTTCATGGGAGTGAGTCACGGAATAAACATACGTGTGTATTTTGTATTTGTCACTTTGAGTAAAATTGAGTGAAAAGACAAAGTGTTATTGTATACATTCAGTAGAAACGGCAGAAAACTGTATACCGACTACTGCAGAATAATATAGGTACCTACCTAATGTATTATATTAGAGTATGCCTGACTCCATTTATAAAGTAAAGTCTCCTGTATACCAGCACTTTGATGAATCCTATAATTCATTACTGTAGCGTAGATAATGTAGCTATTTTATGCTGCTCTTAAAAGTTTTAAAAATATTGTTTTACATTACTTTCTGATTTAAAAACTGTACTTATACAGGGCGGCGCAAAACTACCGTTATGGTTTGAATGTTTAATAACTTTTTAAATTTATTTATATTTTTTATTTTTATTTCAGAATTTTGTGAAGAAAACTTGGGGAATTTGAAATTGAACATTACACAACAGAACAGCGATTAACAATTGTTGAATTTTATTTTGAAAATCAACGGTCAATTGTTTTGACGCAGCGTGCTTATCGTCGTTTTTTTTTAATGTGCGTACTGGACCTTCAGCACCGACAATAAACCGCCTGGTTGCAAATTTTCGACAACATGGTACAGTAAGACACCTTCCATGTACCGGAAGACCACGTACGTTCCATACGGAAGAAAATATCCAACGTGTAGTGGATAGTGTGCAGGACAGTCCAGAAACATCAACAAGAAGACGTTCGGCACAACTGAGGCTATCGCGGAGGTCCGTTCAGAGCTATCAAGGAGATGTATAATCAAGGAAACCATCATATTTGTTCAATAGACAATGTATTAATTCCCATATATTTTTGGCTACTACCTTTTTATGATGGTGATTGAGCCCGCGACGCCGCAATGGGAACCCGATGCTTAGGACATCTCAACCAACTAACCCATATAGATAGCATTTATAGAATATCTACCTTCTTACATAATTTTGTAAAATAAATCTGTTCTTAAACAGATCAAATAATATATATACTCGTAGATGCCTTAACACGCAAGGCGAAGAAACCAAAACAAGGGTGGGCGAAGAACGAGCTAGGTGTGCCGCCAATTTGAGTAAAACAGTAAAATTTGTAAAAAGGTTCGGCTCATTTATTTTTTAGAGTATTTAGTTTTTACCCTTTTTTATAAAAGTTTTATAATTTGCTCACCGCAGTCAAAATAAATAAACATGGATGGCGTTGAATTGGCCAAAACGGGTGTCACGTGATCTTTTTGTCCAGCCGTCGAAATAGTCAATAACTCGGACTCGACCCCAGGACCTCAAAGACTATCCTTAGGTCAATTCTCTTACTTCTGAAATCAGTGGTATTTAAAGTTACAATAGGTTGTAGTTCTCTAATAAACCGTAATAATTATTAATGTCTACAAAACCGTTGATAACTCTCGTGGGTAGTTAATCAATTAGCCAACTTATTTGTTAATCGGCAAAGTGGGTAATTATTTATAGACATGTTGATTTATTATTATTTGAATGATAATCAACAGATAAAGGCGGTCAAGATGAACTACCCATAGCTTTGTGGATCATCTGTCATCGTCACAGCTGCATTGTTTATCGACCAAAGTGATTAACGAATAATTCTAGGATTACAGCAATTGTTTTAGTTTTACAAAAGCAATTTTATATGAATATTAATTAAATGCAAGTCAGAAAATCTGTTTGTTCGATGTCTAAAGCAGCAAAACGTTCGAATGATCAGCTCTGGCGTCTTGAAAATTGCTCAGCTCTTGTATCTGAAATGTCTACATCAACAGTTCGCATAAGCTGTAGAAAATTGCTCAGCTCTTGTATTTGAAATTTCTACGTTCACAGTTCGCATAAGCTGTAGAAAATTGATCAGCTTTTGTATCTGAAATTTCTACGTCAACACTTCGCTGTAGAACTTTAACATAAGATTTATAACTGTCAAAAAATAATATAAGAAACTATATCGTTTGTTCCAACTGTTTATTAATAAAAACTATTCGTACAACATTGTTGAATCTCCGGCGAAGCCTGATAGAAAAGGTAGCCAAGTATATCTCGACCTTTTCAATTTAAAAACAAATTTAATTCCAGAAAAACCAAAAATACGTTTTCACTTATTTACTAGAACAATTAACTCCATAAATACAATACAATTTCATGCGTTTTAAATATTTTGTTCATTTAATTTTAGTAGTGACAAATCCTTTTTAAAATACACCTAGACTTTTTTTTCGTCTGGAAGGCAATCATATAAATTGTCCCCCTCGTAGCTAATGGATTGCTGCCATATTGTGGACGTAAGTAGTGTAAACGTATTCTATCGCGTTGTCGTGTAAAGTATGTGTACTTGTGACGTTTTAATGAACTGTGTTTGCAAGTATGAGTTTATTTTTTTTTAAATAATGTAATATATGGGTACATACATTGAAACAATATAGTTTACATTTTAAATAACATAATTTAATATTACTCTTCAATTAAAAGCACTTGCTTGTGGATGGAAGAGGAGTGTACGTTATTTTGCTAAGAGTTAAGTAATATTTGTGGTACATGTATAAGCATTAATTATTTATATAATATTATGTGCATTACAGTTTGATTATGGAAAAAAAACATATTTGTATAAGTAAATGTGGTGTCTAGAGACATTTGTGTTAAGTATATTGTATCGTAACAAAGATAATATAATTAAATAGAAATAAGTAATATGTGTATATTTAGAATATTATTTTGTTATGTGGAAAAAACGGTATTTTATATGACTAACTTAAATGGTAACAGTTTTTTTCTTGAGAATGTCTTTAAAATACTCTTGACAGAATTTTGTCAGTAATGCGTCTGATTTCTTTCGGCAAATTATTTAAAAAAAACACTTTACTTGGTGAGTATAGTGGTGTGGTGCAAAATAAGTGTTTAGTTTTTGGCATGATAATATATATTTAAGTCTAGTATGATTTTTCGTCATGAACGAATATTTATCTTTTTCTTTTATAATTTGTATATTTGAATTATTCACAAATATGTCCTTAATTTATTTGAGACATGTGTATTTAACTCGTGTAGTTTTCTTATTGTTTTAATAGTTTTGTTTTCTCGTATATTTTTGGTGAACGTTCTAGAATTAAAGTTAAATAGCTTTTTGTTTTCTTTGCTTTGTATTATAACCCGTAATTCGTGATATAATCATTTTTTTAATTATTTGGTAACGCATATGACAACCCGTTAAAGACACCAGAGGTGACTATATTTGTAATTCCTTGCGTATGTTGTTTGATGTTTGTCAATGCAGAGCTCAAGGTATTCTCGTTTGCCAGGATTTACAAGTAGTCACTCTTTTTCTTTTTAAGGGTACTCGAGCAGGAATAATTTTACGGATTGAGATTAAAATCATGTATCCTGTTTTGTAAGATTAATTTTTAGGATGTTTATTTGTAGCCAATTGCACATTTTATTTTGGTCTCTTTGTGATTTTTCTAGTAATATATCCAAATGTTTAGCTCGATAGAAAATTGCAGTATCATCTGCACATATGAAAAGTTCACAGTATAAGTTTAGATGTATACTGTGAAATTTATATTGATATTCTCATTAATTAATTGAAAAATATCATTAATATTTGGAACAGTAGTGGCTCTAGGATTGATCCCTGCGGAACTCCATAGTTTATTGGAAGGTTTTTGCTAAGTTGATTGTTTATGCAAAAAATTGCTTTCTGTTGCTAAAATAAGTTTTGAATAGGTTAAGACCAGGACCAACTATAGGAATTTTCTCGAGATTCTTAAAAAGTATGTCATGACACAAATATAACTCTATAACAATGTAAACTCATTTTCAATTATTACTATTGTGCCTCAAAATTTTAGTATATAAACGTTCTGATTCGTTTTTTCGCGGGAGAGTAGTTACTATGGCAAATGTTATTGAGTGAAATACCGTACGATTTTTACAACACAAAGGACAGTTTTTAATTTTTAACTCGTTTATTTTATGTGTAGAGTCGAAACGAAGCCGAGGGTACCAGGGGGCTGATTCCACTTCTTTTCGAGGATGAGGCATTATTATTATTATTATCCTTGGGGTTAAAGACATTTTGCTTAATTGTGATTCTGATTCCATGTCTATGACAATACATTTTTAAGTGTGTGTTTTGATTTAATTATCACAGTATTATTAAAATTCATAGGTGCATCACACATACTTAACACGTGTCGTTTATTATAATTTTTACAATTTTAAATCACTTTTATCTGACATTTCAGGCTTTTGGCATAGGTACTTTGCAAACATCACGAATTTATTAATTCGGTTCATTTAATAGCATTATTATGTGACAAATAACTCACAAATAATGTTTTAAGTCAATACTTATGATAATAATGAGTTTTCCTTTTGTTAAAATTTTAAACAATGTCATTTGTTGAATGGCAACTGTCATCCGAGAGAACCGGAATCACATTTAAGCAAAAAGTCTTTAAGTCTAAGAATGGGGACAATGCCCAAAGATCTATTCACATCTACCAGCACCGCACAATACAGGACGGTGCATTATCTATGAACACATTCATATTACAGCGTACGTAAGCTTAACGTATCCGCATATGCACGGACCAGCACCGTCCAGCACCGTCCAGCACCGGCCAGCACCGGCCGAGATTGTCGGCTAAAATATTTTGACTTTGCTGGTGGCCAGTGGCTGGCCACTAGACGTCTGTGCCTGTCTAGTTAGTATGAACTTATATCGTTAACACCGCCATCTTCGTCACTTGGCGAAGACGCAGATTTTGCTAATACCGATAAGTTGGATAACGATAAAATGATTGAATTGGTCAGGAAAAATAGGTTACAAAATAATATTAAACATGGGAATAGGATTATACAATCCTCAAACATGTTGTGGCGGACGCTAACGCTCAGTTGACAGCCGTACTCGTGTCTGCTGTGTCTGTGCTGTACTGTTCTGTACTGGGCGGTGCTGATAGATGTGAATAGACTTCAATCCTTAAGAATAACTGGAATCGGGCCTCAGGACACTAGGCCATTAATATTTCACTAGAAAAATTAATTATTCATTATGGTGAAAATAGACGTCATACAGAATTAATTATGGAATAACTTATTCTAAGTTACGCAAATAATATAGATTTATTTTTGCCGGTTCATGATAATTAATTGGTAATTTACATGGTTAATTTTCTGTGATTCTAATAAAAATGTTAATTTAAAAAGTATTTCCATTATTTTTAACATATGTAATTTCTATGAATAATTGTTACGATAATATTATTGGTGCGTTCGGGTGGGCGAGCGTGGATGCCAATCATGATATTAATGATCACGATGGTTGCGATTGCGAATTGTATTTTTAAGCTATGAAAGATCTGCGATTATTGCATTAAGAAAGGAACAAGACAGTTACGGGCAAGAAAGAGATTCACCAATTCACTCACTGCACATGTAGTATTCACTTTTTATTCATTAGAGATGCTGCGTTGTGACGAGATTAAAGTTCAATGGCTACTCGAAATTTTTGCGGCGGCGTTTTTAATTGTACTGCAGCGGTAGGTATAAAAAGGGGGAAGCGGGGAAAGGGAGATGCACATAATCACACGGAATTATTTGGAATCCAAGTATGTGGCTGAAAATTATGATCTGTCTTGAACAATTATAATCATTGTATTGAAAGCATCATAAAAACTGACTGAATATCATTCTATATTAAATAAACACCTGTAATAGTATTTAACCAATTGAAATTTTTTTGGCTACACCTTTGTTTATCTTCTTATATATATATATACTAGCTGATGTGTACAGGTACAATAATTGATTTGACAGCGAAAGTAACTATCTACAAATAAAGAAACATTCATTTGAATATTTTATTTCATTTCAAAATATATCTAAACCAGTGTTATATCTATGGGCTAACCTAAATAAAACATGGCGGGTTCAGTGTTTTTCATACTAATTTTAAAACGTTATAGGAACAGTTTTACATATTGGATTTCATTCAAACTACCCTTTAAACCTTCCCGGCAATAATAAGAAACAAGTATTGTACCCGAGTAAGGCCGGGTACACATCAGCTAGCAAAAAATAAAAATAATATGGAATTCTGCGAATTAAACACAAAAACAATTAATAGATATTTTTCTAATTGCAGTCAAAATACGCCTCTTCTAAAGGCAATAATGGAAATAACACAATGATTGTTTTTTTTTTCATTAAGCATTATTTAAACTAGTGTTAACACGTAGAACCATATTTCTATGTGCGGATATGGTAATTTTGACGTTTTAATTATTAACATTTTTTTCTGTAATCCGCAGACGGAATAATTTATTATCAATAATTTATTAAATTGCGTCCTGTTTTGCATGACTTACAAGTTGCAAGTCCCATTAATCTCAAAAGGTTAGAATGTTTGCATTGCTAAGTATAAAATATTGTTAATGTTATTACTTTTAAATTGCGGAAATGTTTCAAATACCCAGAAAGAACAAATTAATGCAATTATTCACATATTACGATCAGGTATATGCGTTCTGTTTAACATGACTTGCAAGTCCTATCAGGTGGGAAAATGATACATGCATTAGCAGTGGCGTGCAGTCCATATAGGCTAAAAGGCTCTGGGGTAGGCCCAAGAAAAACGTACGGTATGAATATTATAAAATACTAGCTTACACGGTCTTTTTTTTAATAATGTTGTGAAGTTATGAATTCTTGCTTGTCGTATGGGTGCCATAATTTGACAGCGATCGAACAAAGAAAAAAAAATTATTTGAAAACTTTTTTGCATTCCAAAATTTTTTTTATTCAAAACATATTTAAATAAAAAAAGTTCTTAAGTAGGTACCTACTTGTGTTTTCGATTTTGAAAATATTCTACCCAAATAAACCTTCTTCTTTTGAATATGTAATCTGTGGCTAACCAGAGTGGTTTATCTATTGGCTAACCTAAATACAACATGGCGCGTTCAATATTTTTCATATTAATTTTAAAACGTTATAGCAACAGTTTTACATATTGGATTTCATCCAAACTACTCTCTAAACCATCCCGGCACTAATAATAAGAACAAAGTATACCATTTTCAGAGAAACCAGTCAAGTAATTTTCGAGAAAATCGAGGACAGACAAACCGACAAACATTCATTTTTTATATATATAGATGGAGAGAAAAATTGTCATATTTGTAGAATAGAGCATCCTTGAGGCGAATTTTCACAAAAACGGCACTATACTAATCATCTAATTATTATTACCTCTATTTGACATTCAACTTCAAAGATTAAACTGAACTTTACTCACAAATAGTAAAATTTTATGAAAAAGTAACTAAAGAAATTAATTTATTCCTAGACTTTGCATCTGTTCCCGGAAATAGTATTAAATGCATTAATCTCGCTATTATATTAATAAATTTAAATAAATGTTATTATTTTACATAAAAAAAACATTCAAGCTATAATAATGCGGTATTACCTATTCAGATTGTAATTTCAATTGATAGATAAACAGGAAGCAATGGACTAGGGATGGCGAACCTATGAGAGGCGGGCAAAGTTCGAATTATCATCGTTATAGTCATAGAATAGGTCGAGCATTGTGGGTTTCTTCATATGCTATTGAGTGCGGTGAATTTCTCACTCCATCGCAACCGTACAGCCTCACCTGCGTATGTGCAAGAAGGATGCAAGATCAAGCGCATATTTGGCACTGCCAAATAGTCAACAATTTGTAGTTTTTTAAGCCTCCACATTCACAATTTCTGTATACATATTACGAACTTCCCATTAAAACTGAATTTTTATGCACTTTTAAAAGAAAATGCTATTTTTTAAGATAATCTCTATTCAGATGTCTAGTTGAAAAAGTAATTATATGAAATTCCCTCGATAGAAAAACAATCGCTAAGTATCCTCTAAAAATATAAATAACGCGTGCGGTTCTGTTATTTAACATGTTATAGGTATGAAAAAATTCACAAAGTTTCTTTAATGTTACTTTATGCTCTATTCTAAATAAAAAAAATATATTTTATTAACGATCGCTTACGCCCTAAGCGATATTTATATTAGCGCGCTCCCTCTCTCTTCCGTATTAATAAATCTCCTTTTCATACAATCTTCAGTGTTCGCTGGGTGTTAACTTTACCAGATCACATTACATATGAATATCGCCATTTATTATTAAAAAAAAATTCTACGACCAAATTTGAACAAAGGAACTATATTGTATCATAATACTGAGAGGGTCACTTTATTAGAGATAAAAATGTAACACGGTCCCGATCTTCATCCAGATTAAACGTTTCCAACTATAAATAAATAATCAAGTCATGAAAATGGCTTACAATATCGGGCACACCGTCCGAATACACCATTCGGACCTTTCTATTATTGTTCAAGTATTAATTGACTTACTTGCTAGTTGTCAGTGCGTCGTGCGGCTCAATCTGGACCAACTGATTTTAGTCAATGAAACATTTTGCAATTTTTTATTATGTCTGGGAACAAAAATTGTTTTCGCCGATATCAAAATTAACGTGAGAAATTACCTTGGTAAAGATTTGATTGCAACACGTGAAGAATTAAAAATCTCCAAATATAAAGCGCAGTTTAGTCATTCGGCCTCAGACGTCAGGAAAACTCGCAGGGAGATAAACTGGATTCTATTCCTCTAAGAACCACCGTATGAAAAACACCTTATAATACTGGTAATGTACTGTTTTTATGGATAGAAGCTTCAGATAGCCGGGGGAATTCCGGTTCTTTTTAAGAATAAGGCATTGTCCTTATCCTTAAGGTTAAAGACATTTTGCTTAACGACGATTCCGATTACACGTCAATGACAATACTTTACCAGTATTTTAATGGAAGATGCTATGAGGAACTAGCGTCATTGGTCCCTTCGGCACCGGTGTATAATCGGGAAACACACCAAACGCGCCCCCATCATCTGCACATGGTTGACATTTGTCACATGAGAACTCGTTCTTGTGTTCAACAGCTCGGCTGTGGAATTATCTACCGGCCTCTTTGTTTCCTGCCTTCTACAACATGGGTCTCTCCAAGACCCAAGTTCACTCCTTCCTATCCTCTAAAAAACCCTCTACAAAGATGATATAGGCCTTGAGAGAAATTACTTCCCTTAGAGCCTCCTGTGTGGAGTTAATGTAAAAAAAAATCCTAATTTGGGACACCAAGAGTTCACATAAATATATGATGTTGAATTATGATATTGAACATTTTTGATTAACTATTATGGTACTTACTTGAATCAATTTTTGTTTATGTTTATAATTCTATTCTTACATTATTGTGTTCTATGTTTATTATTTGACATTAATATTTTTCAGTATTCTGTATATTCCTGATGAGGAAAGTATCGCTTTCGAAAGGTGTTGATATGTATATATTAATAAAGTGGTGATTACAGAGTAATTTTTAATTCATTTATTAACAATGACGTGTGACGTTAAATTTCTTCAAAATATTGGTATCTACTCTGTTGTAGATACCAATATTTTGAAAAAATTGTATTATTACTTACTTTACACTTGTAGTTTATTATAATTTTTAGTATTTATATCATAGTATTTTTATCTTCAATTTTCCGACATTTCGGACTTTTGGCAGAGGTACTTTAAAAACATCGCAATTTTGCTAATTCGATTAATTTAATGCAAGATTTAGAAAGGGACGCTTAGATGGTTTGGGCATGTAGAGCGAATGAACTAAGAGAGGAGTGTAAGGAGAATATATGACGCGAATGTGAATGGAAGAAGAAGCCGGGGACGCCCGAGGAAGACATGGCACGATCAAGTGAATCAAATACTCGAGTCGGGCCATGTCAGAAGTCGGAATAACAGAAGAGAATGTATGAGGCGTTGTATGAATGTGAATGAAGCAAAAAGTGTATGCCAAGATCGAGTTGTTTGGCGGTTCGTCCTCTCTGCCTACCCCTGCGGGGAAACGGCGTTAGTTAGTTGATTTAATAGCATTATTATGTGACAAATCAATCACAGATATTGTTTTAAGTCAATGCTTACGATAATATTGAATTTTTCTTTTGTTAAAACTACGCAAATACCGATATTTTTAAAGAATGTCTTTCGCTGAATGTCTTTAAGCTTGAGGATAAGGATAATACCTTATTCTTAAAAAGAACAGGAATCAGACTCCTGAAACATTTAAGAGTCAATAGCTACTGCCAAATGAATAACATGGGAGCCATAACCACAATGGGCCTATGACCTGAGATCTGAATGCTTACGGTAGCTATATCCATAAAATAAATATATCAAAGAATACAATAAACAAAAGTGTTCTAGATTCTTACACAAAATTTTAATCAGTAATATTCTTAGACACACCTGGAAAAATGCGTTCGAAATGCCTACTGTAAACCAATATATTTAGGCGGAATTTTATTTTGCTAAAACATGTTTAAAAAATTTAATATATGTGGATATTATTTTCATGGTCACTATCAGAGATTATTTAATAATTATTAATGAGTACAATTTATCATTCGACATTCTTGAGTTTTTACGATCTCTTCACCTGGAGACCACTTTTATTACTAAAAAAACTGTGACGTAAAATGAGGTTCCTACGCGTAGATCATATCATTTCAATGACCGGAAAATGCGTTCGCTATGCCTACCGTAAACCAATATATTTAGGCTCAATTTTATCTTGCTAAAACGTGTTTAAAAATTTAATATATCCGTATATTATTTTCATGGTCACTGTCAGAGATTATTTAATAATTGTTAATGAGTACAATTTATCATTCCACATTCTTGAGTTTTTACGATCTCTTCACCTGGAGACCACTTTTATTACCAAAAAAACTGTGACGTAAAATGAGGTTCCTACGCGTAGATCATATCATTTCAATGACCGTTAAAATTCTGGTGGTAATACAGTAGACACTCGATTGACCGAGGGAAGTGGCTTATCCGGACATTTTAAATGCCTTTCTTTCTTCTTGACTTCATTGAACAGCAAGATGAAAAAAATCTCAGATAGACATTGGTTGTGAGGAACATTCGCAGTAGATTGCGTGAAAAGATGTTAAAAGGAAAAAAATACGTTTTTGCTATCACATTTTTTCTTAATTTATATATTAAATAATTTATATGTGTCTTGAAAATACTAATATCTAAACATCTAGGTACATCAGTGGCGTGCGTTATTATATGGCCAAAGGTAGGCTGTATAGTTTTTCGTGTTATGATTTTTTTATTTAACTATTTTGATGTTCAAACATAAATACCAGTATATTTCGTTTTTTTTCTAAAGTTAGTTTTCATAGTTAAAATAATTTTCAAAGTTGCAATTTTTCAAAGCCAGAAAAAATCGGTTTTGATCGGTTTTGATGTTAGAATGTCAAATATCAAAACAAGGATGAGTTTTACCGTACATAATTTTATATTCTATTCATAGTAAACCACAACTAACCATAACTAATAAAATTATGTACCTTTCAGAAACTTTAACTCAAATAATAATAATAGTATTGACCATTAACATTATCATAATATCCGTATTGGTAATTGGTTTGATCATGAATACTCTAATTTATGTCACTAATAATAGTTTTTTTTTTATATTGAACAACATTTATTGAGCTTAAAGTCACCCAAATTAAGTATAAATTTCATGAAAACTAAAAAATACATTTTAAAAATACAAAAGAAAGGTGAAAAATAAAAACCTCCATACTGTGACGTCCGATGTTTCTAATGAAATGGTACCAACATAACAAGGTGTTTTGATCCACCTCAAGTGCGCTGTACAAATATTACTGTAACGTGTTATGTACAAGAATGTATGATGTATGAGGCGTTGTATGAATGTGAATGAAGCAAGAAGTGTATGCCAAGATCGAGTTGTTTGGCGGTCCGTCCTCTCTGCCTACCCCTGCGGGAAACGGCGTGATGGTTAGTTAGTTAGTTAGTGTTATGTACAAACAAATACAGAAAAAAACACTTATCTCGCAGGTCACTCCAGATTAACACGTTTTATTATAAAGTTTTAGCTTGGGAAGATATGATTTTGAACGCACAGGATACAATATTAGAAAACACTGCACATCGAATGATATTGCAGTTACTATTTTAGTGTTATTTGTTGCTGATATTACATTTATTAAAAGGGTAAAGACGAGTTGGTAGCTCCTACCCCTACCCCAACCCCTAAACCTACCCCTACCCCTACTCCTACTCCTACCACTATCCCTTCCCTTACTCATACCCCTACCCCTACCCCTGCCCCTACCCCTACTCCTACCCCTACCCCTACCCTACCCCACCCCTACTACCCTACCTGCCCCTACCCCTACCCCTACTACCCTACCCTACCCCTAAAATACGTCAAATGAGCGAAATTTCATCAAAAGATAACCAAATTCGGAATTAAAGGGAGAGAAAGGGGGAAGGGGTGGTTGTCGTGACCTTCCTCTTGTTTCAAAGGTCAAGTGTGCAAAATTTCATCAAGCTCGGAATAAAACTGTAGATTTGTATACAAAACAAACAAACAAACACCGCCCTCCCGGGACATTCTTTTTGATAGAATAGAAGATTCCAAAAGGTACATAATATATAAGGGGCACTACAATGCATCACAATAATTAAATCACCGATCCAAACGAAACACAAATAGCCTTATGTGCTGCATTATGGATGCTTCTCAATCTGTTGGCTAAGATCAAAGTGTAGTAATTCTTTAAATATTTGGTTTAGTCGGAATCCACCATCTATTCCGCTAAATCGAGGTTCTACTAAATTTATGTTGAAAAACTAGTAAAAACACGTTGAACTTGTGGTTTAGGATTTAGTAATGTGGGGTCATTCTCAATGATTCGTCATTGATGGCTCGGCATTGATTGCTCCAAGAAATCACGATATTTCGTTTAAATAAACAAACATTACTCTCGAAACCTCTTCAGGCACAAATCGTGTCATTAATTTCAAATAATCACATATTTGTAAATTCTTCGAGTAATTTTAGACGAAAAAATCTATGAGAGTATTAATTATTCATGTGTAATTTGAGCAAGCCAAGGTCCTACGTGATAAAGCTCAACGATCTAACGGCAATAATAATTCATAATGGATTTTAAATACCGAAAATTGACGTCATCCAATCAAATCTCGGCGATGAAATTATAAAAATATCTCTACATATAAAAATGAATGTTTGTCTGTCTGTCCTCGATTTTCTCGAAGATTTCTCCACCGTTTTAGATGAAAATAACACAGTTTGTTCTTATCAATGCCGGGAAGGTTTAGACCTTGCTACCTTTTATCATGACTACAAGATTCTATCCGAATTTATTTGTAATCTTTAGATAGTGTCTAGAATATACCGATCCGATTTTTATTTATATGGGACATCTGTTGACTTTTTCTACAAGTCTAGGATTAATATTCAATTTTGAAATAACTTATAAACCGCATTGTGATATACTCGTATCTGCTACCGTTATCTTTTTTTATTTTTATTTTCTGTGTCTTTTCAGTTACAAGATTTATTTTGAGAGTTGTTAATATTATGTTCAACGATTAAAAATATATTACATTGAGATTTATAAGCTTCTATAAGTTATTCCAAAATGTGAATAACATTATAAAATTAAATTATAAACTGGACACCACTCCGATATTAATTGATTATTATAATTTTACACGCAATATATATTTTATTATAATAGTTTAAAGGTTGGTTGGCTTGTTGCTGGGCGGCAATTTCTTCCAACCACCCCAGATTCTGTTGTAGCAAATACCATAGAAATAGACAATACGCCCAGCTTCTGACATTTTTCATACATTAAGATGCCAACATGCTACACTAGAAACTCTAGGAGGATTTTTTTTTCGTACAATTTATGTGAAATATACTCGTAATCTAAATAAATTACAGAAATCGAAAATTTATAAAATATATATTAGATAACCCACATATGTTTTTATTGCTTTTTTTGCTTATACGGAAAAAATATTAAATAGTGAATAATATTAGGTTTGTAATAACAATTAGCCTCGCCACTCGCACTCGGTCTGGTGGTTTAGAGAGGGAATAAAATACTTATTTAATAAATTGTAAGAAACTGTAAGAAAACTTAATTAAATGCATTCATGAGGACAATGATTATGCCAATTTAAATATATAAAAATAGTGGCGCTAGTATAGCATATTGCAATCAAATGGCAGAAGCTAGACGTATTATCATCGTGGCCTCAAGGGCTACAGGGGAGCGGTGAAGGACTAAAATGGTGGGCGAAGACAACAAAAATATTTTTATTTTAATTTTCCTGCCCCCTCCGTCCCCACCCAAATTCCATCTAATACGCTCCATTACCTTGATGAGCGGGCTTAAATATAAGATTGCCATCAGCAAGTGCCGCTAGCACATAAAACGCAGTTTACAATTCTTTTAAATAAAAATAAATAAAAGCCCTAGCAATAGGCAGCCCGCTCACTGGGGTGAGAAGAATGTCTCCACATGTATGCACCTCTAACCATAGTTGACACAGGACAAAGGAGAAATGTTCCCTGGCACTGTACACAATACTTTTACAATACGTTATATATAAATTTTCATTATGAATTCAAATTTATCGTAGGTACATCGTTGAAAGAATCACGCAACTGTTCAATTATTATATTGATTTTATGTGTTATGACATCTAAGCAGGCTTCTCGGGACCTGTTGTCAGGTGACTAATAATGTACTACATAATATAGTATGTAAAATATGGATATAGATATTTATCAAGGAGCAAGAAGCTATCATAATGGAGAACAGGGGTGATGAAACATGTCTGGGTATGGAGTCAACTGGGTAAATTTATTGATTTCCAAGAAACAAACAGCTTTTAATGCAAATATATATATATATATATACAAAGGAAGCTTAACAAAAGGTAAGCCAACAAAGTTTCTTGTGTTAACAGTGGTTAAATATAGATGTTTTATTTATGAAGCTAACAAGATAAAGAAAAAACAACATAAGAAGGAAGGGGGGGGGGGGGAAGAGGAAGATAGGATCGGGAATGGAGATGCTCCCGATACATTTTATACTCGTGCATCAATTAGTGGTCGTACGTATTACTTCGGTTCGATATTTTGAAAGGGTATTATGAAGAATGTCGATATTGTGGAATTGTGTGTTATATTGGGCACAAATATGGGGAATTGTAGAATTTATCCTAAGATTGGTCCTGCATGCGGGCAAATTAAAAAAAATTATTCAGAGTCCAGGTCATTATTCATAATTTTAAATAACAAGATTTGATCAAATATTAAGCGTCGCGTTTGAAGCGTGATGAAGTTATGGAATTTTAAGGATTCGGTATTATTTGCCAAGTGTAAATTAAAAATATAATTTATATGTTTAATGAATTTACTTTGAATGCTTCCGATTCTTTAAATATGAGCTTGGTATAAAGGAAATGAAAGTTATTATCTCTGTCACAATATATTTATATTTAGATTTAATCGCATTTTCGCGTAAGAAGGTTGGGAACCTCTGATGTATAGCCACAAATAATTATTATGGGACTTGTTTATTTAGGGAATTGACGATGACACAATGACCATTTCTTTATAACTTTAAATTTTTTTGGTACTTAGTGCTTTATTTAATTCACCTAGTCAATCTATAACGGATATTTAATTTCTAATAATCACGTCATCGAATTAAATCTCAGAGCTTTCTAGATTAAAAAATTATAAATTGAACACCACTCTGATATTTATTGATTTAATAGGGCTATTATGAATTGTATCTAATACATATTTTAAATTAATAGTTTAACGGAGTGTCGGCTTTATAACAGGTCCGTACTTCCGCTATAGGCACGAGAGACCCCGACCTAGGGCTCCAAGTTGTGGGGCGGGCCAGCCGGGGAACGATTTACAAAACATAAAAAAATACTTAATAACTCCACACAGTAGGTCCCGGTGAAGTTCTCTGGAGCATTTCATCTTTGGGGATGCTGTGAAAATGGTACACATTGAGGACACAGAACACGAAGAAATATACCAACTTTTCGTTGGACCCTCACTTCGGAGGAAACCTCGGCCAGGTGAAAAAATTATACACATTGAAGACACAGGACTCGCAAAATGTTATGTCAATTTTTCCGAGGGTCCCAACCGAAGGGGGGACTATAGGAAAAAATTATAAATTTCTTTAAATTCTGTATCTTGAATGTGTACCATTTTGTCACCTAGTCGGGCTCCCTCCGTAGTGAGGGTCCTAGGAAAACATAAAATATTTATTTCCAAGTCCTGTGTCCTCAATGTGTACCATTCTCACAGCGTTCCCAAAAATGAAATTTACCCCGGGGAACTTAATTCCATCGTGGGAAGATAATTTATCTAAAAAATATATTTAAAAGCGGCCTATAGCGGGAGTCCGGCCCAAGGTTTGTTGTTGGGAGGTAAATTCTTCCAACCAACGCAGATTCTGTTGTATAGCCACAGCTATAGACTGCTACGACCCTCGGTTGAGGACGCAGTAAATAATTATTCAACTCTTGCGCGGCGAGTAATGATCAAGATCTCTTCGTATGGGTAGTAGTGTGTGTCTGAATATATCTGCAGATGTAATGTATTGAAGATCTGCAGATGGTTGTAGATAGTTATGTGTTGAGGTAGTAGTAGTAGAAGGTGGAAGTTCAATACAACTTATATATTTTATACGATATATATTTATTTATAGAAGACTTATAATATTTGATTAATTAACTTATAAGTACAATATAAAATAGACAATGACAATAGTGAAGAAGGACAGCGTGGAGACTGTACTTCGAGATGTTAAATTGTGAACTGAGAGGAACGGCTTGTTCCCGTTTATATAGTATTCTAGTATCCCGGATTGTGGGAAATTTCATAGAGTTAAGCTCAATGGCTTGCGTAACAAATCGATAATGAGTTTACTTAATTGGTTTTCTAAAATAATGCATTTATTTGAAAACGCCGAAATGCACAAAGAATTTACGCTTGATTTAATCCAATGGCAGGGATTATAACATTATGAAGGGTTGACGTTAATGGCGCTTGATTTATAGCAAGGGCTGGGAATATAACATATCTCCCCCCATAAAATGAAAGCAACGATTTTTTTAAGCTTTAGTTGCTGTAATTATATTTTAAATTATTTTCGTTAGAAGATAGAACTTGAAGAGGTACATCTTCATTTTCGTGATCATTCAAATTTCTGAACGTCATCGTTGGTTGGATCCTTGTAGTGGATCGTCTAGGATTATTGCATTGATTATAAATCCTGACACAACATTTATTATCATCATCATTTGGAAAATAAGAATTCAATATTCTAAGGAATCTACAACATTTCAATAGTTTGTAAATTACAAAAATAATTAGAAAGGTAGACAATGTATAAATAATAATTTGAAACATTGATGAATGTTTAACTATAAGAGGTTTTGAATTATATGATTTTAATTCATCGTTAAATTGATCGATTTTATGTGATGCCAAATTTAGGTCATCATGTTGCAAGTTTATTAAATTTATGGGATCAAGTTCATTAAGAGTTTCATTATATTTTTTCATATTGCAACAATTGTCATCAACAATATTTAAAGTTGACACAGGGTTAACATATTCAGTAATGATATTACTTTTAGTAATCAATTGTGTGAGTCCTGCATAGGCTCTACAACTTGAATTTAAAGTTAATATTCCAGTTTGGAATAGTTTAATATCAAAGATATTGTTTCTATCTTTGCAATCGATAGTTATTTTAGAAGGATGAGAATAAGTAAAAATCCATTTATTATTTCTAATAGGCTGCCATAAAAGTATGTTGCCTTTAATGATTCTACTGAAACATTCGTTTGGTATTTCATTAACATAAGCAGACAATAAAATCGTCTCGCATATTGGATCGGAGAAAGTGGATAACACATCTAGATCCTTACATATAAAATTTTCATTAGTAATAGTTTTACAATTATTCTTAAAATTATCAAGATACACATAAAAGATTTGTCCTTTGTAATAGCTAAGTATTTATGCTTAGGAATAATTAAGGAAAAGGTATTTGGGATGTCAATGTTTGGAACAGGTAGAGGTACTACATGAAAAAGGTTATATTCTTGCGATGTGACTAAAGGTAACTTCGTTATGAAGATAAGTTTACCATCAATATAATATGCAATTAAATCTGATACATCGATTAAAGAATGAATATTTTCAAGTTTTTAAGATAAAGGGAATTCTTTTCCGCTTGGTAAATTTTTAATATTAGAGCTAAGTTCGAAATAGAGTTGTTGAGGAGTAATTATATCTGGATGTAAAATTCCTTGTTTAGAAAATAAAATAGCATTGATTAAAGAATCAATTTGTTCATAAAAGTATTCCGTCGTTTCGAATAGAGAGTTTGTTTGTGAAGTAAGAATGTTTTTAATTTCTTGCATGTTCATTTTATCGTGATCTTCCTTGAAGTAATTATTTATTTTTATAATATTTTTATTCATAGTATATTCGTCATAGTTAAGTTTAGCAAGGGTAATATTGAAATTTGTAAGAGTTGATTTTGTGACTTGTAATTGATCTTCCATGAGATTATAAATTTCTTTATCATCTGACATGACGCGTTCAATCGCATCATCATAATATTGGGCATCTTCGGAATCTAGAGTTCCGAAAACAGCTTTGAATATTTTTCCAACACCATCGATTAAACCGCGTTTTGCGCGTTGGTTGGAGACGAGGTGTGTTATTGATTCGTGTTTAACTTTACATTTCTTTATAATGTTAAAACTGGTTTTAAAAGATCTTTGCAATTGTCGTTAGGTACGTATGATAAGTATTTTGAACATGTGCTTTTAGTTAAAGCATAATTATCATCTAAAATTTGCAATTGTCTAGGGAAGGTACTGATATTAAGGTAAGTAATAACTTTCCAATCGTCATTATATACTTTCAGTTTTCAAATTTGATCAAAGAAGAGTCCGTTTCCAGTGGTTATTGGTTGGACGTCTTGTGAAAAAGTTAAAATTGTCTTGAAGGACCTGGAACAGGAGAAGAAGCTCGATATGGCTTAATTCTGTTTACATGGAATCTTTTTAGTGAATTATTTTCCAATTTAATAGTAACATTTTGATTATCATGAACCTGTACAATCTTGTACGGTCCTTTCCAATTAGGAGTAAGTTTTTTACTTAAAGATTTAGGTTTATTAGTATTTTTAATTAAAACTAAGTCATTAATTTTATAAGTATTATTTGATACGTTTCTATCGTAATATTTTTTTTGAAGTTTCTTTAGCATGTCCGATTCTTTCACGGGCAAGTGATCTAGTAATAGCGAATTTATATTTTAATTGATTAAGGTAACTTTCATATGTTGGATTTGAATCTGGGTTTTCCAAAGAGCTTGGCAAGATATCCAAAGACAAGTTCATATGGAGTAAATTTAGTTGTACAATGTGTACTTGTATTATATGAAAACATAGCTAAAGGAATATAGTCGTCCCAATTTGTTTGGTCGTTATCTATATAATGTGTAAGGTAATCTTTTAAAGTAGAATGAGAGCGTTCCAATGCTCCATTTGTTTGTGGGTGATACACAGTTGTTTTCAAATGTTTTATTTTAAATAGTTTTGTAAGATGTTTCATTAAATGGCTTGTGAATTGAACACCTTGATCCGTGAGGATTGATTTAGGTATTCCGTAGTGAGAAAAGAATTTAACTAAACAATCAGCAACAGTTTCTGTTTCTGTAGAGCTAACCGCATAGGCTTGAGAGAATTTAGTAAGGTCGTCTTGGAAGGTGACGATGTACTTATTAGATGAAGCAGTTTCGCTAAGTGGTCCGACTATGTCGACCGCGATTCTTTCGAAAGCTTCTGTAGAAGTCGTCGTTATTTCCATTGGAGCTTTGTATGCTCGTCTATCAGTTTTATTTTTCTGACAGTGGATACAATTTTTAACATAATTTTCTATATCATCTTTCATTTTTTCCCCTCGGTATCTTTCTTTGATCCGACTATAGGTTCTGAAGAAACCTGGATGTCCGGCCATAGGGCTATCGTGACATTCCTTTAAAATTACGGGAATTTGTGAAATTGAAGGGTTTATAATTTTATTGTGGTGAATGTTGATTTTAATTTTTAAATTTCTAAAAGATATTGGATGATTTCTTTAATTTTTATAAAAGGAATAGAATCAAAAGGGTTTACAAAGTTTGGTAACGTAATTTCAGTTACATGTTTTTCAATGAGTTTAGACCTCAAGTTTTTTAGTGTTAAGAAAATATCTTTAGGAGTTGCTTTGTCGAAATAATGAGTTTTAGTAAAGCAATGAAAGTAAGATTTTTTTATTATCTAAAGATTTGGATTCATGTATACTATATAAAGTTTTTGGTGAGTCTAAAAGTTCATCAGTGTCTGAACAGTTTAATAATATTTCAGCACAGAAAGGGTTTTGATCATCTAGATCAGTTGAAGTTGGATATGCCAAATTTTTAGACATATTATTAATAAAGAATAAATCGAGTTCATTAAAACTAAATATATTTGGTTCATTATTATTTGAATAAAATTTTAAATAATTTTCGTAAGTGTCGTTATTAGTATTATTATCTTCTAGAGGTGATGTACTATCATCAAAATTATTTTCTATTTCTAAGTTATTCGTTGATAAATTATTTAGACAAGTTTCTAAATCATCGACATTTATTTCGTCGAAACATGGTTCATTTAAGAGTTCGTTAATATCTGGAGAGGGTGAATTTTCCTCTTCGGTTATCATATTTATAGGAATACGAGACAAACAATCGGCATTAGAATTAATTCTACATGGTTTGTATTCAATTTCGTATTCGTATTCTTCTAATTTTAATCGCCAGCGTAACAGTTTGCTACTGGGATTGGTAACATTCATTAACCATTTTAGTGGTCTATGATCAGTATAAATTTTAAATTTTCTTCCAAAAATATATGGACGGAAGTGTCCAACAGCCCAAACAATGGCTAAAAGTTCTTTTTCAGAGGTACTGTAATTACCTTCTGCATTATTTAAAGTTCTGGACGCATAAGATATTGTTAAATCTTCTCCAATTTTTCCTTGACTCAAAATTGCACCTATTGCATAATTTGAGGCGTCAGTAGTTAGAACGAATTCTTTCGTGAAATCAGGGTATTGTAAGATAGGATAGGAAGTTAATTTTTCTTTTAAAGTATCGAAAGCATTTTGCTGTTCGGTTTTCCAATTATATTTTACGTCTTTCTTTAAGAGACTAGTTAAGGGTTTTGTAATTTTACTGAAGTTTTCAATGAATCTTCGGTAATAACCAGCTAAACCTAAGAATGATTTAATTTCTTTAGGATTCCTGGGAATAGGAAATTCAGAGACTGCTTTGATTTTATCTGGATTAGGAGTAACACCTTCGTTAGAAATTAAATGACCTAGATAAGTAACTTCTTTTCTCATGAAATGGGACTTATCTGGTTGAATTTTTAAGTTATTGTCAGCAAGTCTTTGAAATATAGCTGTAAGTTTTTTCGCGTGATCTTCTATAGAATTTGCATATATGACGATGTCGTCTAAATAAACGAAACAATATAATCCTTGTAATCCAATTAATGCGTTATTCATTAGTCTTTGAAAAGTCGCTGGAGCCGTCTTCAGGCCAAAAGGCATTCGGGTATATTCATAATGTCCATTGGGAGTTGAAAAAGCAGTTTTTGGAATATCATCTTCATGCATAGGAATTTGATGAAATCCACTTACAAGATCTAGTGTTGTGAAATATCGACAATGACCTAATTGATCTAAAATATCGACAATGTGAGGTAAAGGAAAAGCGTCGCCCGCAGATACATCATTGAGCTTGCGATAGTCTACGACTATTCTCCATTTAGGTTTTCCTGAGGACTCATTTTTCTTTGGTACAACCCATATAGGAGCTGACCATGGTGAAACACTAGGTTGGATAATACCGTCTTGTAACATTTTGTCTATTTGTTTGTTAACTTCTTCTTTATGTATTTCAGGGTATCTATAATTTTTTGAATGAACTGGACTTTCAGTATTTGTTACTATTCGATGTTTAATAGCATCGGTTGCCGTAAGTTTGTCGCCTTCGAGATAAAATATTGAATTATAATCGTCACAAATATCTAATAAAGAGTTTATTTCTTCCGAGTTTAGATGATCGATACAAATTTGATCGCGAATTAATTTTTTACGTTTTTTACCATCTTCATTAGAATTTTGATTAAAATGGTAAACATTTTCTGGAATAGGATCTAAATAGATTTTCATATAATTTATATCAACATATTCGTCTGTTGAATTTAATATAGTACAATACGATTTATTATTCGCATTTACTTCAGTTATAGCATTAGCTAAATATACACCTTCGATAGGTATTTTTACATCAATTATCCCTTCTTTAATTTCAGGGTTTAAAATATCAACTTGTATAAGAGTTTCTGATCTAGGAGATAAGGTATATATAGGAGTCAAATGCTCATTAGGATCAGAAATATGTAATTTTATACTAGAATCATTTATTCGTAGTACATTATTTTTATAGTCGATTTTAGCATTTTTGCTTTCAAAAAAGTCGTTCCCCAAAATTCCATCGTATCCAAGGTTTAAAAATTCACTATCCATCACGTGGAATTCATGAATAATAGTTTCATAACAGAAACTTAATTTAATTAGAACAATTCCATTAGATTCGATCGAAGTTTTCGATCTACTTATGCCATTTATCTCTATAATTTTGCCCGAATTTACGGACGTACCTTCGCCAAGACAGTGAGTCTTGATGAGGGATACGGCTGCTCCTGTGTCGACAAGAAAATGTCTTTTAATAATAGTACCATTTGAAGGTATTTGAAAAATCACATGACGCAACGTATCAGATTGAGATGGCGAATAATTAATAATTTTATTAATTTTTTTCATTTTCATTTTTAATTTTATTTGATGTTAATATGGAACGTTTGAATACTCCTGAGCCTAGCTCGTGACTTACAATAGATCGGCTCGCGGATCTACTGCAGATCTGGAGTTTAAATGATTTATTTTAGAATCATTTTTCCTTGGTAGGGAAGACGAATTGGGAGTTGCAGAGATGTTAGGATTTGGATTTTCATTTTTTAATTTTAATATTCTGCAATCCTCTATTAAGTGGCCAGGTTTTTTACAATACCTGCACATTTTATTATTATAATTTTGTCCCGAATTTGGACTAAATGTTTTATTATAGTTATTATTATAACTTGGTCCCGAATTTGGGTTATAAGATTTGTTAAAATTATTATTTTTTACGAACATAACTTTTCGTTTATCGAAGTTAGAGTTATTATTATGATTTTTATTTTTAAAACAGTTATAATTATTATGTCCCGATTTTCCCCATATCGTACATGTTTTTATATTATTATGACTGTTTTTAGAAGAATTCAAGAGTTTATTTATTCTTTCTTCTTCTAAGGAAATTGTGAAAGCTTCGTTAAGGTCTTTCGGATTACGCGATCGCAAGATCGTTGCGATAGATGGGTTTGTTCCGTACATAAATGTTTGCATACCAAGTTCTTGTATGCTGGCTGTTCTGCCTAACATTTCTAAAGGATCTTTATTATTTTTGTTAATTGATACTAGAAGGTTTTTAATGCAATTTTCAATTCGTAAAATATATTGAGATACGCTTTCGTTGTGAAATTGTTTACAATTTTGTAACTCAAGTAATAAGTGTGCATAATGTTTACGCTCACCAAATGATCTTTTCAAGAGATCTTTTAAATCAGACCAACTATTGGTAAGATGGTTGGCACAGATAACTTCTGCTTGGCCTTCCAATGAAGTTAAAATGAATAACAAACAGTAAGGTATTTTGTTGATTAGGTGCAGCTAGCGCCACAGCTCTATCACAATTAGTTAAAAATGCACAGAGTTTATCTCTATTTCCATCGTAAGGTTTAATAAATTTAAATAAAATAGGTAATGGTAAAATTGTTTCCATGCGAGGAGAAGTGATTGGTAATTCATTTGGCGCGTTGTAAAAGAATAAGAGTATTTACTTTAAAAGTAAATAAATTTAGATATTCACTAATACACGGTTCACGGTGTATATAGTGTGAAGAAAATACACTAATTGTCAAAGTTGAAAGGATTGGGAAAGAATAGGATAAAATTCTATTGGACAAAAATTTTTATGTACTCACAGTAGAAGAAGGACGAGTTGCCAATTCATACTGCAGTGAAGTGAAGTGAAGTTCTTGATGTTCGTCGTCGGAGTTGACACGATTGGATCCTTGGCTGCTTGAAGAACTGAAGTTCACCGTAGATGTTGTTTGTCGCTCGAGGCTTCCCGCGATCTACGTTGTTGCCGGTTTCTTCTCTTCTCCAGGTTACGTCGATGTTGTGAGGTTGACTTCAGGTTGAGCCGTCCCTGCTTTCCGAGGAAAGATTTCTCCGAGGAGAATATCCGCCAGACTTGTCGTCGTTGTCCTGATAAAGATGGAGTCTTCCGTCGTCACAGAAGTTCCTTTTTGATGAAGAATGTAATCAATCTGCTATCCCACTTCTGACACCAATTTGCTGCGACCCTCGGTTGAGGACGCAGTAAATAATTATTCAACTCTTGCGCGGCGAGTAATGATCAAGATCTCTTCGTATGGGTAGTAGTGTGTCTCTGAATATATCTGCAGATGTAATGTATTGAAGATCTGCAGATGGTTGTAGATAGTTATGTGTTGAGGTAGTAGTAGTAGAAGGTGGAAGTTCAATACAACTTATATATTTTATACGATATATATTTATTTATAGAAGACTTATAATATTTGATTAATTAACTTATAAGTACAATATAAAATAGACAATGACAATAGTGAAGAAGGACAGCGTGGAGACTGTACTTCGAGATGTTAAAATGTGAACTGAGAGGAACGGCTTGTTCCCGTTTATATAGCATTCTAGTATCCCGGATTGTGGGAAATTTCATAGAGTTAAGCTCAATGGCTTGCGTAACAAATCGATAATGAGTTTACTTAATTGGTTTTCTAAAATAATGCATTTATTTGAAAACGCCGAAATGCACAAAGAATTTACGCTTGATTTAAGCCAATGGCAGGGATTATAACATTATGAAGGGTTGACGTTAATGGCGCTTGATTTATAGCAAGGGCTGGGAATATAACAAGACCAAGTAATTCACACGTTAGCTAATGATGATCGACTATACGGGATCACTCTTTATAGATGAGTGGATTTATTTATGAATAAAATTATTTTGCCTTTTCAGCATGATGTGAAAGGTAATGTAAATTAATATATTTTTTGTAAGTTAAAACGGTATTTACGTAATAAAAAAAACTAAGCCCTTAAGTGGGGGGGGGGGGGGGGTTTCTACTTTTTAGTTCTTTTGACTCATATTGTAGCTTGGCATTTAATTAGGAACTCCAGTTCTTTTATTTATTTAATTTTATTAATAACAAGCTGATGTGTACCCGGCTTTGCTCGGGATTATTATTATTTTTTTTTAAAGTTATGAAGTTGTGAATTCTTGCTTGTCGTTTGGGTGCCATAATTGATTTAATAGCGAAAGTAATGCATTGTGACGACTCTTACTATCTTTAAACAAAGAAACAATAATTAATGAATTAAAAAATTACTTTTTATTCACCACTTTATTAATATACATAGATATCAAAATGTTTCGAAATCGATGCTTTCTTCATCAGGATTATATAGAATACTATAGTATAGTACAAAGTATTTTTTAAATTAATTTATTAATAATGACGCCACAAAGTGAATACTAGAAACTATAAAAGAAAGATTAATTAGAAAATTTTATTTCATTTCAAACACTTATTTTTTCAAAATATATCTAAGTAAAAAAGTTGTAAAGTAGGTAGTAGGTACCTCTACTTGTGTTTTGTATTTTGAAAATATTCTTCCCAAACAAACCTTTTTCTTTTGAAAATGTGATCTGTGGCTAAGAAGAGTGGTATATCTATGGGCTAACCTCAATACAACATGGCGGGTTCAATGTTTTTCATACTAATTTTATAACGTTATAGCAACAGATTTACATATTGGATTTCATTCAAACCACTCTACGATTCGTCACTAAGAACAATCTGTGCTATTTTCAACGAAACCGGTCGAATATTTCTAGAAAATAGAGAACAGGCTGACAGACAAACAAACATTCATTTTTATGGCTAAAAATTCTCTCTCTATATATTTATCTAATACACGATTATTTCGATACATAAAGTTTCAGAAATATTATTTCCTTGCAAAACGATAAATAATAATAAAAAGTTTAATTAAATAATAATAATAAGTTTTATCTTAGAGTATGATGTAGAATCAACTCCTATCGGAAAGTACTTACTTTGAGCCATCTCTGTGTTGCCATTTAAAACCTTTTAAACGATCGCGGCGTCTTCAATTTTTGTCTACTTTTAAATGTCAGACTGTACCTGTGTAAAAATATTTGACATCAGATTTTTGTACATTGATACATCGTGATTTAAAAAAATATGTTATCTAGCTTTTACGCCGTTTTAACACGAGATTTAAAAAATGAAAAAAGTAAAACAAACCCTAAAAAGGTTGCATGCAGTGGGAATATAAACGAAACAATGATTTTTAGTATCGAAAGTTGTATTTCAGATTTAAACAATCAAAGGGAAACTAGTTTCTGAAACGCGATTCTTAAACTGCGATTGATTTTTAGTTGTGGGTTAAAGGGTTATATCGGTTATATAAAGTTACTTTTTGTATTTACTGCACATATTTTATTTAATATGTTATTAACTATTTGCTGCATCCTCTGAGTTTCGTCGTCGTCTCATAAAGCTGAGTGATACGTAACTCAATCTTATCAATATTCCTCAATAATATTATCTTTTTTTTAGTACTCAATTTTAAACGCATTTTTTCCTCATAGCACCAACTAGTACCTATCAAACACATATACATAATCTCTTTACTTTTTTCTAGATATATTATATTACCATACTATGTCAATACCAGCTCTTTTCCTTTCTTTGTATATTGGCACTTAATATGAACTAAACTTGTCAATTTGACTGTTCTAAAACGGGATTTGTTCCCAGTTGGGCAGTCAAAGCTTTCTTACATTTTATTATTTATCATCACTTGAGCGAGGAAAGACCCCATGCACGAATTTCACCGTTATTTTGTGAAGTATTAAGCGAGTGTTCTCTTTTCAGGTGACGCCATAAATACGCTGCACAGATCCCGGCTGGAACGCACAGTCGACAAGAACCAAATTAGGCTCTATCTTTACACCAACAGAGGTTTCTTGTCTTACAAGATACTGGAAGCACCCAAATTCCTCCTAGAATCAAAAGACTTCAACCCTTACTACAAAACGATACTGTTCGTCCACGGATATAGAAACACCCCAGACGAGGCAAACGTTGAGAAGATCGCAGAAAACTACTTCAAAAGGGGTGGATATAACTTCTTGTCTTTTGCTTCAAATGTCTACACGAGTGGCGACTATGTAAACGCCGTTGGATTGACTCCCTACTTAGGCAGAATCCTAGCAGAGTTCACGATGGAATTGATGGATCGAGGTGTTCCTTACGATAGCTTCCATCTCGTAGGATACAGTCTCGGAGCGCAGTTCGCCGGAGTGGCCGGAAGGATCTTCCAGAGAGAGAGAGGTGCAATGCTGACTAGAATCACAGCTATAGACCCTGCTACAGTTTGTTTTGCGTCTCCGAGTAGGCCAAAACTTACAAAAAACGACGCCATGTATGTAGATACGATTCACACGACAATCCTGAGTTTCTCTCAAGATAATGTAGGTCATGCAGACTTCTACGTGAACGGAGATTCTGGTACACAGCCAGGGTGTTCCTCAATATCCTGCAGCCACACGAGGAGTATCATGATCTTTGCAGAGACTGTCATGAACGGAACAGCTTTCATGGCCAGCCAGTGCGACAGCTGGCCGATGTTCCTGAGCGGAGGCTGCCGAGGTCGGGCTCTATCTTTGTTGGGAGAGGATTCTCCAATCACCAGCAGAGGGAAATATTTCTTGAAGACGAGAAGTAATTCTCCATTTGGTTTGGGCGTGGGTGGATTATAGTACACAAAAACCATGTAATAAATTTATTTAGCCAAGAAATCCGAGTCATCGCGTAATATGGTGGAAGTCATTTAGTGAATAAGTTGTGTCCGATTGTAGGTCGTACAATTAATATAAGTTGCCATTTTAGATTAGTTTTATTGTAAAAAGCAGCATTTACTAACTAAACACATGGCACGTCGAATGTTACCTTTTTAATTTTTTTTATTTAAATCAAATATAATAATGCTATTATTCAGTTCGGCAACTATTTTAGTTGTTTTTTTTATTATTATTGTGACAGCTGTTTCAGCGTTCAAAGCCATTTTCAAAACTATGGTTAGACCACGCTGAGAAGACTTATTTATATGATTCTATTTATCCCTACCCATTTTCAATTGTATCGTGCCTAAAATGAATTATTAACGGTGAAACCGATTTGATAATCTGCTTTCCCCGCATTAAACGCAATGTTTTCTTAGTTGATTTATAATTACGTGAAAGTTATTGACTTGATTTGTATTGTTTAGGTCTTGTGAACATACTGAGTAGTGGGGAATAAATAATTTTCCTTACTTTATTGATCAATGCTATATTGGGATCATTCGCTCGTTTATGACCTTGAACTACGAAACTGCTGTCACAATAATAAAAAAAATAATAAAAAAACTTGCAAAAGTTAATAAAAACATTATTTAATTTGATTTTCATTTTTTTTTTTTTAATTGAATGGAGTTCTACGAATTAAACACAAAAACAATTAATATCGGATTATTAGTTATAGTAATTATCAGTGCTCTTTAATCCGACGGAATGACGTACCGGAAGATTAAACTTTAGGAACATCACAGTTGGTTAATCTTTAATGCGTCGTTCATCTTACCGATATTGGAAAAATTCTCTTTTATTTTGGATACCTACATTCAGTTTACAATTTTTGGACAATTTGATGAAAAACCTCTAATTCGGTTGCCTTCCCACTGACTTTAGACTTTCCCTCAGTACCGTTTCGGCGGTTGGGGGAAAAGATCACGTGACACCCATTTTGGTACCAGCCTAGTTCACTACCGTCCACGTTTGTTTTGTGAACTTTTTTACCTAAATTGGCGGCACGCCTAGCTCGCCCCTCGCCCCCATTATTTGGGCTCTTTTCCCTTTGCGTGTTAGGGCAACTCTATGTATTATTTGCTCCGCCTACTCTATCTTTTCAGGATTTTTTTAGGACGCACTTATTATACGTACTATATATTGACATTTTAAAGGAGTTTTTGTCTTTCATGTAAGGCTGGGAAAGCACTGACTGCTACAAGCAGTCGATATCGACTGCTTGTAGCAGTGAATGGACAGTTCTCATAGAAGGAAAATCGACTACATACATTCCTACCCGTAATGCCCACCTACCCTAATTTTCATACAAATAAGGTTTTTTTTAACGTTTAACAAGATGGATTTCCGAAAGCTTTCTTCTACAGAAAAGCGCTGACTACACAGAGCAAATAATACATAGAGATACCATAACAAGCAAGGGGAAGAAACCATAATAAGAGGAGGGCAAAGGGCGAGCTAGGCGTGGCACCAATTTAAGCTTGTAAATATTTAGTTTTACCATTTTATAAATGTTTTATAATGCGCTTACCGCAGTCAAAATCACGCGAAACAAACATGGACGGCAGTAAACTAGGCTAGTTCCAAAATGGATGTCACGTGATCTTTTACTCCAGCCGTCGAAATGTTATGTCTATTAATTCTAACGTCAGTGATTGACTTTTTTTTACAATAACAGAAAGCTCTGAGGGAAATAATTTCCTTCAAGGTCTATATCATCTTTGGGAATGCTGTGTGGAGAGTCTTTTAGAGGATAGAAAGGAGTGAGGAAAGACAGAGGTAGATCATTCCAAAGCCGAGCTATTGAATACAAGTACGAGTCGTAGAAGCGACCCGTTCTCATGTGACAAATGTCAACTGTGTGCAAATGTAGGGCGCGCGTTTGGCGTGTTTCCCGACTACGCACCGGTAGAACATGGACAGCTTCCCACCTGACGTCTGTGCTCCAAAGATTGCAATCCGTTAGATCAGATAGGCAAATCTACTAAATTAATATTGACTATTGTTAATATATAAATATCTACCTAACTTGACACAGTGATATTTTTTGACCTCCGAGGGAGAATAGGTAATATGTTTCATCATCTCACCAGTCCACTTCAGTGGCTCCTTCCTACGTGAATTAACGTGAATTGGCCCCGACAGTTATTAGTTCTTATGAAATAATTCGCTTTCAATCAAGAGATTCTTTCTCTCGAGGCCACGGACCCGCCATGGTCATTGGTCACCTCCAGGCCATACGCACATAAAGGAATTTGCTGAATCATCAATAAAACTGTATGTGCTCAAGTTTAATTTATAGAACTCCATTTTAATTTTAACTTTAAAAAATGTAATAACTATATATATATCGTGTTGTAAAATTTTTGTATACAGTGCCAGGGAACATTTCTCCCTCTTCTTGCGTGTACTGTGGTTAGAGGTGCATAAATGTGGAGATAATCTTCTCTACCCAGTGAGCGGTATTTTTATTTCAAAGAATTGTAAAGTGTGTTTTATGTGCTACCGGTACTTGTTAGTAGCAATCTTATATTTAAGCCCGCTCACTAAGGTAATGGAGGGTATAAAATGGAATTTGGGCGGAGACAGAGGGGGTCGGTGATGGGAGTCCAGCGGCCGAGGTTGGAGATGGAGGGATTCGAGTTCGATTCTAATTTGGAGTCAAATGTTTCATCTAAATCTATATATATGTTTTCGGAGTGAAGGAATTTTATAATAGCAACTATTGTTATTTATTTAATTATTATTGGAATAACACATTGAAGGTCATAAACCTCATTGCAATATTTTTTAAACTTGATAAATAATATTAGCAAACCTGAAATGATATATGAAACAGAAAAGACACAGATAATAAAAAGTTCCCATCTGGGACTCAAACCCAGGACCCAGTAATAACGAAACTCTCAAAATGTTTTCTTTTTTTTACCAATGGCCTTATTAATTTCCGAGTAAATTGAAGTTGAAAATT